>OVAY01000256.1:0-39014 GCA_900406395.1 Kernera saxatilis | reverse complement strand
CAAAAAAAAAAAAAAAAAAAAAAAACATAAGAAACGTTTAAATCAGATTCTCCGTAGTCTTTTTAACATAAACTATTGGTTTACAATAATGGCCTCAACAAAATATCATATCTAGTGCAATAGGTTGATTAACGCAGAGATAAATTCGATGACTTTTCCCATGGGGGAAGGCAGAAATTCCAAGAGAAAGGGATCGATAGAAAAAAAAAAACAAGAGGAGTCGGCCGTACTTAGGGTTTCGGAGAGAGATAAGATACAAAGACAAACCAGAACCGCCGTACCTCAGCCCCGCCGCAAGAACCGCCGTGACGTCGAGAATAAACGGAGAACGGACGACTTGAAATCGAAAACGAAAAAGATCCTCCTTCCAAGGCGTAGGCTAACATTTATCAACGAAACCCGTGTTCCGGTTTTCCAATGGGCCTTTTTTATTTGAGCTTCTCATTTCTATTCATAAGACCGACTTTTTTTACTTGGGTCTTGGTAAATATATACTCTTCTAACTCAATTACTAGTCTATGAATTACCCTCGTGGTTGTTTCTCTGTAAACTAATGCATCTGTCAAAAAGTTATAACTTTGTAAAATATTTTGAGAAAACAAGAGTTTAATGTCTATGGATTTTCAGAGTTATCTGGTCGGATGGTTTCTGGAGAAATTAAGACAAACGAAAAAGATAAGGAGTTTGTACCTAAAGATATCAACGTCAATACAAATACCGTAAAAGTGATAGGAAGAATCTCCAGTGACACTGTTAATCATACACAATCAATAGGGAAATGTAAACTCATTCAGAGAAAACGTCCAAGAGAGAAACAATGAAAAGTTTTTTAAAGAATCCTTTCGTTTGTCTTTCTCCAGAAACCATGCATGAATTTAGTTTGAAAAAAAAAAATTAAAAAAATAACAATTAAACAACACTAAATTATCAATATTAACTAAATGAGTATTTAACAGTTTTTCGGTTCGGTTACAAACTGAAATGAAAGAGAATTAAACCGATCGGATTAAATAAAATTTAGATTAAAAAAATTCTGCACATAGCGCGGCTATACATCGGTCTAATTGCCGGGTCAATCTGGTTTTAAAAAGCTGATTTTTAGCCATGATTTATACGCAAAATATTTATAAATACATGCCGTTCCAGTAGAATCTTTCTCATTAATGAAATTTTGTTCACCAATGGAAATTTTTGTTCTCGCAATCGCGAAAATGGAAACAAAAGATTACCGAAAGTTATCTCGAATGATATCAGTTACGAAATAAATAATATTATGAGGAAATTATGTTCGCTTTTTCCTTATCCGTGGACAAACGACATATTTTAATAAAGAAATCGTGTTTTTTTTTTTGACCTTGTAGTTTAGCCATTAGCGAAACAATTTATAGTCTTAAAACTTGAAATCGAACACTCTTTGCTTTTTTTGTTTTTCCGACTGAAATCATTGCATTAATAACCTTGACAATTGTCCAGAATTACAAGCTGTTTAAGAAAATTACTGCTTAATAATTTAGCTTGAAATTGAAAGCTCACTGCATCAATCTCATTACGCCAACATTGTATGGTTTCCAAAAAATGTTGTAGCTGCAGGTTCATTGTAGGCCCATTAATCATTCGATTATCACCTTCAAAAATGATCTAGCGACCATGTTGCCCAAATTAAGGCAGAGAATTCTTTAATTTTGTCGGATAAACTAAATATTTTGGTTCATGCATTTGAGATAATGAAAACGACCGTGGAAGGCATGGAACCCATTAACTACGAAGCACACCCTTACATTACTTAATTTAACCGAATACGATTTTAAAAATATAAACCGATTATGAAACCAAAGTAAAACAGTTAACGATTACATTAAACGAGGATCACCTATTAATTGCAACTACCATACTTACTATCAAACAAAAACGTAAGCACATATATGATTCAATTGTTTAGCAATTAACATGAAAAATGGCTAACGGCTAACGCCTTTGACAAAGAGCACTCCACATCTTCATCGCTTTCCAATACCCTGCATATATATCCCTCTCTGTCTGGAAGGTCTGGCGAATCAGATCGAATAACACAGGTGGAGCGTAAATTTCCGGCAACGAATGCGGATCGTGGTAGAGAAGAGCAAACTCCATGGCTCCATTGCTTCTTAGCTTCGTTAGGGAGCTCAGAAAATTGATAACAGAGTTGGCTGCTGCAGTCCTCAAACGGACGAGAGTAGAGTCCACACACTGGGAAATGCTTCTGGGAAAAAAAAACATAAAGGTTTTGCAGCGAATTTTTCATCCAACGTAGTAGTTCAATTAGCATTTCCATCTGAAAGAGACCGTATAAGAAATGAGAAAGCGAGACATGAAGGAATTGAAAGAATATGAAACTGATTTTAGAAATCACATACCTCATCAATCATATAAGGAAGATGACTATGAGAATTGAAAACTTCTTCTTCAAAATCCTGTTTCAAATCTGCAACACTTGTCATTAAATCATCTAAAGAAGAAAGCTCACGCTCCGTATTCGAAATCGCCAGTCGGATTTTCATATCCGTAACAGAAGTCCTCTCATTCCACCAATTGTTTTCAGAGCAGAGAGCTGGAAAATGGGACACTTTCTCACATGCATAGCAACATCTGAAGCCACAAGCTATACACTTCAAATCATACACATTGATAGAAAAATTCATCTGAAAAAAAAACAGAGAGAGAGAGAGTGAGCGAATGGGTTCAAATTCACGCAAGTGTAAAAATAGAGTAATATTGATTTCTGTTTCAGCGAAACAAGTCAGAAAGAAGAATACTACGGATTCAAACCAATAAATTACTAAGAAATTAAGACCAGAATTTAAGAGACAGACCATGTTAACATTAAAATCCAAATATCGGAATTAGATGATTTTCGTTGCTCAAAAAAAGCAGAAAATCTTTAAGGCCACTTCATCACACGGATAGCAACATCTAACGCCACATGATTTGGATCAAGCCAAGGACTTTGGATGAAGCAAATGATTAAAAAAAAAAAAACAGTAAGAGCAAATCATAACAAGAATGAGAGAGAGAGAGATAACAAACCTTAGGTTTTGGTTTGAGCGGCGGCGATTTCACTGAGTTAAGAGGTTTTACTACAACAACAACAACAAAAAACCCCAACCATCATTCAAGGGTTCAAAACCAGAGAAATGAAGCTGCAGTTACGAATTCAAACCAATAAATTACCAGAATACGAATTGAAACCAATAAATTAACAGAATTTAAGAGACACAGAACATGTTAACATTAAAATCCAAATATCGGAACTAGATGATTTTGGTCGCTCAAAAATACACGAATAAAAAAGCAGAAACTCTTTAAAGCAATTCTCACACGCATAGCAACATCTAACGCAAGACAAGGACTTTGGATGAAGCAAATGATTAAAAAAATATTAAGAGCAAATCATAACAAAAGAGAGAGAGTGAGAATAAACCTTAGGGTTTTGGGTTTTGGTTTGAGCAGTGCCGACGGTTTCGCTGAATTAAGAGGTTTTACTGAAATAAAAATAAATAAAAAAAACTTAAAACTCCAAGCATATGGGCTTTGTTTCATTGTTTATGTGGGTTTGGGCTAAACCAAAAACTTAAGAACATAACACTGAAGCAAGAACACCAAAAAATCCAAAAACCAAAAAAATCTGAGTTGGTAAGAAACATATGATTTTTGTGACATAAGAAGAGAATAGAACACGATAAAACAAACAAAAAATTCCATAAAAAAATATAAGAAGATAGAGGAAGATTTTTGTGATTTAAAAAAAACATAGAAGTGGATGCAATTAAAAAAACTCCAAAGAAAGATAATTGATGATAGGAAGTATAAAGAAGATGGAGAAGGATTTTTGTATCATAAAGAAAAAAATAGTTGGAGATGAAATAGAAAACTCAAAAAAAAAAACCCATAAGAAGAGAATTTATAAGAAACATTGAGGAGGATTTTTGTAACACAGTAAAAAGAGAATATAGGCGTTAGCAATTAAAAAAATAGAAACAAAAACCCTAAGAAGAGAATTGAGAAACTAAGAAGAGAGAGGAGTATCTTTTTTTTTAACATAAAAGAGAAAACAAAAGATGAAGAAGTGCAGAAGAAGAAGAAAAGAAGAGGAGGTGGTTTAGGTTAAGATTAGGTGGCTAATAAAGAGGTGCAAAGTCTATTCCTCGGAATTCACACGCCTGTGAATATTTTATATTTATTATAATTAAAGATAATGTCAACAACTTTCCAGATTTCACTCGCCCGTCAATATTTTATATATTATTATAATTAAAGATAACGTCAGATTTCACGCACAATGCTCGTGATATTACGCGTTTGTATTTTATGCTTCTCTTTATTTTATAAAAAAGTAGTATTTTGTTTTGGGGCCAAAACAGAGAGTAAATATCCTTTCTTTCTAGTTTAGTGACGACAAGCAACGTGCAAGTGGACGTGATGTCCATATAAATTTTTTGGAGTCAAACTCATTATCATCTATGAATCCTGTTCTCTTATATCCGTCATGGCAACAATACAAGTTTTATAGAATTTTCAAAATGAATAAGCTTTTTTATTTAACATCTTTTACTAGTTTGATCCCAATCACTGAGCAGCACCATCATACACCACAGAAATGCTTACAATGAATTTGAATATTAATTACACATCATTTTTCTATCTCTACTTCACATTCATTGATTATCATCTTCCTTCTTCATAGACTCTTCAGCTCCTCTAGCCGCAGCCGCCGTCTTCCTCCAGGACCACGAGGACTTCCGCTGTCAAAACTAATTACACCTGAAAGTGGCGAAAGCATATGCCATTATTTATAGACAATGAAACATATTTATTTTGTCAACGGATAATGAAAGCTTAACAACGGTCAAGTTGTACATTCTTATATTTTTATTTGTTTAGAAACCGACGGAACAAAAATAAACATAAAACAGGATCAAAAATATAGATTATTCCCTCCTATAAGAAACAAAAACAGAACAACGACAACAACAGAAAAGAAAGAATCTTGAGGCTAGGTTTAACATTTGATACCATAAGGAGTCATGACTTTGCACCTATCCTATAAAATCATCTCATTATCGCTCTCATACACAGACACAAGCAAGAATGGTTGATTTACAATACTTCTTTGTAATCATCCTTTTATGCCTTGGAATCAAAGTCTCGATCCAAGCCATTACCAACAGATTTCACAACAAACTACCGCTCCCACCCAGCCCAACAGCTTTACCGATCATCGGTCACATTCACCTCCTTGGTCCCATAGCTCATCAAGCACTTCACAAGCTCTCAATCCGTTACGGACCCTTGATTTATCTCTTCATCGGCTCCATTCCTAATCTTATTGTCTCCTCGGCCGAGATGGCGAGTGAGATTCTCAAATCCAATGAGCTCAACTTTCTGAACCGTCCCACAATGCAAAACGTTGACTACCTTACTTATGGCTCTGCTGATTTCTTCTCAGCGCCTTACGGCCTTCGCTGGAAGTTCATGAAGAGACTTTGTATGATGGAACTCTTCAGCAGCAGAGCATTAGATAGCTTTGTTACTGTGAGAAGCGAGGAGTTGGGGAAGCTTCTGATACGCGTTCTCAAGAAAGCAGAAGCAGAAGAGAGTGTTAATCTCGGCGAACAGTTAAAGGAATTGACAAGCACCATCATAACAAGAATGATGTTCAGAGAAAGGCAATCGGATAGTGACGGGTGCGGCAAAACAGAGGAAGTTATCAAAATGGTGGTGGAGTTGAATGAATTAGCCGGGTTTTTCAACGTTTCCGAAACGTTTTGGTTCTTGAGAAGGCTTGACTTGCAAGGACTCAAGAAGAGGCTCAAGAATGCTCGAGACAAATATGATGTGATTATAGAGAGAATAATGGAAGAGCATGCGTCTAAGAAAAAGAACGATGCAGGAGCAAGGAACTTGCTGGACATTTTGCTCGACATATATGAAGACAAAAATGCAGAGATGAAGCTGACAAGAGAAAACATTAAGGCCTTCATCATGGTAATTGTCTTCTAAAGTTTTGATATAAAGTTATCACAGGGCCTCAAAATAATTTGAGATGTTACATCTTCCTAGTTCATTGTTATGCAGAACATTTATGGGGGTGGAACAGATACATCTGCCATCACAGTAGAGTGGGCTTTAGCAGAGCTGATAAACCATCCAGAGATCATGAAGAAAGCGCAACAAGAGATAGAGCAAGTGGTGGGAAACAAGAGACTAGTTGAAGAATCGGATTTGTGCAATCTCAGTTACATCGAAGCAGTTGTGAAGGAGACATTAAGGTTACATCCTGGAGGACCGATACTCATGAGAGAATCAAATGAAGAATGCTCGGTGGCTGGATTTAGAATCCCAGCGAAAACGAGAGTAATGGTTAACGTTTGGTCAATTGGAAGAGACCCAAATCAGTGGGAAGATCCATTGGAGTTTAGACCTGAGAGGTTTGAAGGGATCGAATGGAAGGCCATGAGTGAGAAGACGGTGTCTTTTGGAGCTGGGAGAAGAAGTTGCCCTGGAGAGAAAATGGTATTTAGATTTGTTCCGTTAGTTTTAGCTGCGATAATACAGTGTTTTGAGTTAAAGGTGAAGGCAAGTGTGGAGATGAATGAAGGGACTGGATCCTCTCTCCCTAGAGCCACGCCTTTGGTGTGTGTTCCTGTTGCTAAGGAGGCTATACGATCATTTTTTCCACTTGAACCAAAGCTCAACTTCTAGCTAATGGGTTTAAGAGGAGAATATGAATTAAGAGCAAGAAAAGTTAAACTAGTTGTGTAAAAAAACATTTTACTGCACTTTTTAAAAACTTGGTCACCAATAATACTGGTTGTAACATACAAAGCATGTGAATCGTCAAACTGGACCATTTTTATGGATTATCCACTCACTTTGACTAATGCACTTGAAAGAATCGAAATTATTCCAAAAAAGAGAAACTTTAAAGGCAAGTTGAGATTTCAATCAGTGATCAACAGTGAGAATGAAGCTTTTTAACCTCTCGCTAGTCTTCTTCTTTATCTTCTTCCCACGCTCTGAGAGTTGCAACTCAAAACAAAACTACCCTCCTCAAGATCAAGAAATCCCTAAACAACCCTCAAATACTCAATTCTTGGGACCCACGTACCGACTGCTGCACCGACTGGATCGGCGTCGCGTGCACCTACGGTCGCATCACCGGCCTCACCATTGCCGCCGGAGACGTCGTTGGTCAGATAGCAGAGGAGATCGGAGACCTCAGTGACCTGGTTATCCTAGATTGGAGCAGTCTCTATCGTCTCAGAGGAACCATTCCACGCTCCATCACCAGGCTCAAGAATCTAGAGTACCTCCGGTTTAGGATAACCGAACTCTCCGGTCCAATCCCGGAATACATCAGCGAGCTTCAGAACATAACTTTCTTGGACCCTCCTTTAACCGGTTCAACGGTTCAATACCCGGTTCGATTTCCACGATGCCAAAGCTTGAGGTCATACAGCTCAACCATAACAAATTAACCGGTTCTATACCGGAATCTTTCGGTTCCTTTGTAGGAAAGGTCCCAGATCTCTACTTGGGTAATAATCACCTCTCAGGTAAAAAAACTTGTCGCTCAAATTTTGCCTAATTTTTTTTTTGCCTAATGTTGTTTGGTAGAACAATGAAATTGCATAAACCGATTATTAATTGCAATGCAGGAAAAATACCAAACTCGTTATCCAAATCCGACTTCAACACTGTGAGTTTGTCAGGAAACAAATTCAATGGGGATGCTTCGATGTTCTTTGGACATAACAAAACAACCACACGATTAGACTTGTCGAGGAACAAGTTCCACTTCGATCTCTCAAAGGTGAAATTCGCCAAGAGCTTGGTATCATTGGACCTTAGCCATAACCGTGTTTTCGGAGAACTTCCATCTGGACTGATTAAGCTCCGTCTTGACCATTTCAACATAAGTTTCAACCGTCTCTGCGGGTCCATCCCACAGGGCGGTTTGCTCCGGACTTTCGAGGTCTATGAATTCTCCAACAACCTCTGTTTATGCGGTTCGCCGCTCAAGCGTTGCTAGCCGATCGATCAGATACATTTTGAAAATGTGCTATGAACTTTATCCTATGCAAGTTTGGCTAATGTTTTTTTATTAATCATTCCGAATGGAAAAATACAGATGTCCTTAGACTTGATTGATTCTAATGGTAAATTTAGAGACAAAGCTTGGTTGCTTGAATCGTCACTTGCAACTCCTAAGAGGTGCACCACACAAACACTTGTTGTGAAAATAGGAATAAGAATCAAATCTCTGAAGATCCCCTCCCCTGGGGATACGTCCACACAGTCTGTTATAGCTAACATTGAAAGACTGAAGACTAAGTTCGGTCCATTGAGCCGGAATATTCCCTGTGATCCGATTATGATTCAAGTCTAATTGATTAACTGTCTTAGCGACCTTAACCTTGGAGAGATCGAATTGGAGCATGTTTCTCGATAAATCAATTAACCATGTCGTTTTTTTGGCTCCAAACAACATCGAAGCATCACCTTCGAGCTTGTTACGGGAGAAATCGATCCGGTAAATGTTGAGGTTGCCTAGTGATTTTGGTATCGAACCAGAGAGCTGGTTGTGCGATAGGAAAAGGTCTGGGACTTCTCCTTTGAACGAACCAAATGACTCTGGTATGGAACCTAATTGGAAGTTTAAAGTTGAGGTTAGAAAATTACAGCTTGATAATCAGATTGATCGATGAATAATAGAGACAAAGAGAGTTATAGACCTGTAAGCTTGTTCCTGCTGAGCTCAAGATACCCGAGTTTAGGTAACAAAGAGAGAGAACTAGGTATAGAACCAGAGAGGTCATTGAAGGAAAGGTCTATGTACTCGAGATTCTTGAGCTGGCTCAGAAATTCTGGAACCGGACCGGTCAGATTGGTCCAGCTGAGCCTGAGAAAACGGAGATATTTGAGCTTGGCAATGGTGGGTTGGATTTGACCGGTGAGGTTAGAGAGTTTGCGGAAGATGAGGGTTTGCAGATACGGTAAGTCGCCGACTTCGGGCGGGATCTGACCGGAGATCTGGTCGTCGTAAATGGCTAGGGAGGTGACGCGGTGGTTAACGGTGGCGTCGCCGCATTCGATGGAGGTCCATGAGCAGCAGTCGGATTTGGGGTCCCAGGCGATGATGCTGTAAGGGTTGTTAAGGGATTTCTTGATCTTGAGGAGAGTGTTTTTGTCATCTTTGTGACAAAGATCTTTAGATAAAGAGGTCGTGAGGAGGAGCGTGAACAAGAACAAGAACAGGAGCAATGTCGTTGTCTTATCCATGGTGTTTGTGTTTGTGTTTGAGTTTTAATGGAAACTGTCATGATAATATATAGGCTTAATGGATGGCAACATGGTAGGGTACGGTTTATTAATTATTTTTGCTGACTAGACCACGTGTTAAATAAGTGTTCCGGTGCGGATTTTTAAATTTAAAATAAAGTATTTTGTTTGCTTTCTTTTAATTCCCATGAGCGCTTTACGGTTCAATCGACTGGGTTACTAAACCGCACTCGAGGCAGTACCAGGAGCAGCACTCGCTTTGAGGGTCCCACGAGGCGAGGTGATAAAGGTTGTTTAGGGATTTCTTGATCTTGAGGAGGGTGTTTTTGTCATCATTGTTACAGTCATCTTGCGTCCGTGAAGAAAAACCAGAGCGAAAAAAGCAGTGTCGTTGTCTTATTCATGGAGCTTGCTTGGTGTCAATTTTGAGTTTTTGTTGATAGTGTGATGATATATTAGAGCAGGATCAATTGAAAAATTTTAAAAAGGATTTTAGTTATTTTTTAATTATAAATTTAGAGTTAAGAATTTTTCATAAAAATTTTAGATTTAGATGCTTCAAATGAGAATTCTATTAGGAATTCTTAAAAAAAAAAAAACAATCGGTTTTTATCGAAAAAGAAGAAAAAAGTGTTTTATTTTATTTTATTTTTACTCATCTAAATTAACATGGATCAGACACGTGGTAAATAAAAGTCGGTTCTTGTGTTTTTTAATTAAAAACTGACTCTATTTTTTTAACATTTTTTTGATTATATAAATTTTAAAAAATGCTTTAAAATTTTTTCCAATTTTATGCTACATTCTAGAGAGAGATTTTGATTTGACAGGAACCTAAATAGTCAATGCATATGGTCAATGGGTCGGTGTTGAAATATGTTTAGGCATATTACATGGTTGCGACTTGCTGTCTTGTGGGCTTTTAAAGTCCAATGGAAATGGAGAATCAACAAAAAAATTGGGCTGAAAAGTGGATACTGGATATTTACCACAACCTCCAATTAACAAGAACCTTGCGATCGATCTTCATTTAAATGTGTCAAACATGACTGATTGTGATTCAAACTGGAAGAGTGATGTTATACGTGAGTTATTTCAACAAAAGTTGGATCCTTTACAACTTCATAAGTTGGTTCATAAAGATTAAACACGCATTCGTAAAAGAAAGAAAACCATTCCATTTATTTGAAGTGTAGATACTAATTAATTGTTAGAACAACCAACTAATAACTTCTTTTTATAAAGAACCATCGAACACTTGTTTTTTTTTTTTGGTTCTCTCCTTCTTTTGGGAGATTTTCAAGATGTACTATGAATTCATCAAATGCAAGTTTGGTTGATTTTTTATTAATAAATCCAAATAAAGAAACAGTTGTCTATAGACTTATATGGATTCTTTGGAAAAGTAGAATAATAGCTTGGCTGCTTGAATCTTCACTTGCAACTGTCAAGAGGTGCACCACACAAACACTTATTGTGAAAATAGGAATAAGAATCAAATGTCTGAAGTTTCCCTCCATTGGGGATGCGTCCACACAGTTTGTTGTAGCTAACATTGAAGAACTGAAGAGGACTTTCAGTCCACTGAACCGGAATATTCCCTGTGATACCATTGTGATTCAAGTCCAAGATACCAAGTGTCTTAGGGATCTCAACCTTGGATAGGTCGAACTGAAACATGTTTCTCGATAAATCAATGGACCATGTCGTTTTGTTGGCTCCAAACAACATCGAAGCATCACCTTCGAGCTTGTTCCGGGAGAAATCAATCCGGTTAAATTCGAGATTGCCTAGTGATTTGGGTATCGAACCGGAGAGCTGGTTGTGTGATAGGTATAGGTCAGGGACTTTTCCTTGAAACGACCCAAATGACTCTGGTATCGAACCTAATTGAATGAACTTTATTGATCAGATTGAGAAAAATGGCAAATAAGTAGAGAATCGATGGTAAAAAAGAGTTCTTTACCTGTAAGCTTGTTCCTGCTGAGATCAAAGGCCAAGGGATTAGGTAACAAAGAGAGAGAAGGAGGTACGGAACCAGAGAGATCATTGAAGGAAAGGTCTAAGAACTGGAGATTCTTGAGCTGACTGAGAAAATCAGGAACTGAACCGCTCAGATTGGTCCAGCTGAGCCTGAGGGTCCGGAGATTCTTGAGATTGGCGATGGCGGGTTGGATTTTACCGGTGAGGTTAGTGAGTTTGCGGAAGACAAGGGTCTCCAGATACGGTAAGTCGCCGACTTCAGGCGGGATCTGACCGGAGATATGGCCGGAGAATATAGTTAGGGCGGTGACGCGGTGGTTAACGGTGGCGTCGCCGCACTCGAGGCAGTACCAGGAGCAACAGTCTGTTTGAGGATCCCACGAGGCGAGGTGGTAGGGGTTGTTTAAGGATTTCTTGATCTTGAGGAGGGTATTTTTGTCATTTTGGTTACAGAGATCTTTAGATAAAGAGGTCGTGAGGAGCGTGAACAAGAGCAGCGAGAAAAGCAACGACGCTGACTTATCCATGGTACTATAGAGAAAGAGATTCGATATATGATCTGTTAATTTAATACATAGGGGACGTTAATATTCTCTATATATGCTTCAAGATGTCGGTGTTGAATATGTTTGGGTTATACATTCTGTCATCACATTATATATTTAAAAATTAAAAGTCTGAATTCACAAGATGTCGATGTTGAATATGTTTGGGTAATGCCATAATACACCCCCACTACTATGTGTCCGAATGTGACCGGGGGCGGCTTTAACTGGAGTCACAGGGTCTAATAATTTTAGTTTTTTTTTTGTCATTGAATAATTTTAGTTTCTTATATTTTTCTTAAGATATGGAAATAATTATTTTTTTGTTTCCATAACCAAATCTAAAAGAAATTCATATAAAATAGTTTTTTAAAACAACTAGAATTGTTTAACTAAAAGGTCGAGAAAGTAAATATACTTGTGGTGACACTCTACCTCATTGGTCTTTGTATCAAGTTTGTCCTTCTTTTCTCATATTTCTTGAAAACAATGATAAATGATATACATGTGTGTGGTGGCTAATGGTTCTAGTTTGTAGAGGAGTTGTTATGTTGGTATAGATCAGAGATCAACTCTCCTCAAATGAAAATTTATTTAGTTCATTCGCATGGCCCATCGAAAAAAGTGTCGGAATTCTTTCCAAAATTTCGTGGTTAACCAAAAAAACAATAATAGATGATTATTATCCTAATTAATTAATAAATCTTAGCTTAATGGTGGGTTTGATTAAACGTAAATGAGGCCCAATTAGTTTACAATGGGCACTATTGAAGTCCATATTATGTCCCGTACAAACAAATCACATATACTACTGTACTAGATTTGATCATAAACATTTTTCGTCGTACATAATAAACATTTATCAAAGATTAACACAATCCAATTCTAAAAAATAAATTTTATTGAAAATTCTTAACTATAAATATATATACTAGATAATTCTTAATATATATTTATTGTTTTTTGAAACATAAATCACCTATCCTATAAAATCATCTTATTATCGCTTTCATACAGATACAAATGAGAATGGTGGATTTACAATAGTCCGTACGTAATCATCCCGCCTTGGAATCACAAATGTTCAATGGATGCATTGTGTTACCTTGGTCATATTGAAAGGTGTTCATGTGGTCGCAACTTTCATCCTCCCTGTTAGCAAAATAGTCAAGACCACTCACAAAAGCATGTGAATCAATCGTTGCCATCTCCACTCCCTCCTCCAGCTTTTCCCCTTGAATAAGACGGAAAAACCCCTCAAGAACGGGCTCCGTACGAGCACCAGGCTTCATCAGCTTTTTGCAAGGCAATAATACCCTCGAATATGCACCAACAAGCCGATTGAACAAACTGTACAGATCAGTTGTCTTTATAAACTTAAACCGAGGGTTCAGAGTCACTCTCTTCATCAAATCCTCCCAGAAAAACACCCCATACCGCACCAGAAACTGCGCTGTGAGCTTAGTAATACCAACCTCCTTGCGTGTCATCTCTTCAGGATACATTAATGGATAATTGCGAGGTGCTAGAGGCATACTTCTCAATCGAGGATGATCTGGAAAATCAGGCCAAGCAGGCTCCATTTGTGTAGGTTCTTCATCCTCCGTGTTAGCAAAGTAGTCAACACCACCTACAAAAGCATGCCTCTCGACTCCCTCCTCCTGAACAAGACTGAAAAACCCCTCGAGAAATGTCGTACAAGCACCAGGCCTCATCATCTTTTGGCAAGGCCTTAATACTCTCGCGTATGCATCAACAAGCCGACGGAAAAAACTGAACCTGCAATCAGTTGTCTTCATAAACTCAAACAGAGGGTTCGTAATGACTCTCTCCATCAAATCCTGCGAGAAAGCCATCCCATAGCGCACCACAAACTGTGCTGTGAGCTTAATAAGAGCAAGCTCCTTGAGCGTAATCCCTTGAGGATATGTAAATGGAAATTTACGAGGAAGATCCGGCTGTACATCATCAGTAGCTGGAGAAGAAGGAGCATCAGGTTGGACACCTTGGTTCTTAGCACGGTATTCAGAAAGCTTGTGCTGGTATAATGCGTGAAAAGGGTCTGAACTCTTCAAAAAGCTGAATCTTGCAGTATTGCCATGATTGGTAATCATAAAGCTCTCCATCCACCCCCTTGTTGAAATCATACGTGCCGTACTCTCCAAAGTTCTTATGACTTCTGGATCCGCCAGAGCTTCATTTGAACTGTTTTCCGCCGATTGCAAATCATTCTGCGTTGGAGTTGACATTTTCTTTCTACAAACAAACAGAAACATTCAAACCAGATTATTCGAATTTCAGTATAGTTTTATACCTAAATTATTGGTTTGAAAAATCGCCCCAACAAAACTTTCAAATCTACTGAAATGACGAGGAGAAAAATTCCGAAAAATCATGAATATTTCCATGGGAGAAGGCGGAAATATATACTGAGAGAAAGAAATCGATGGGAAAAAAAAAAAGAGGAATCGCGAATGACAACTTACCTCAGCCGGGAAGGAACAGACCCACCGCGAGAATCGCCGCCACGTCAAGAAGAAGCGGAGAAGGAACGACTTGGAGATCTAAAGCTTGGTAATCAAGGAAACGAAGAAGATCCTCCTGAGAAAGTAAGAAATAAACTGAACCCTAGCCCTTAGGCTAGCATTCGTGTTCCGGTTTGCAATGGGCCTTTATTAATTGGGCTTATAAGACAATTTCCATTTTAACGAACCAACCCATAATAATTAAGAAACGGAAAATCAACTTCTAGTAAAATACAGCTGCCTTCTTAACCTAACTCGTTTGTATCCCATTCGGTTTTGGTTTCGTTGTACATTAATCCATCGTATTAATGTGAACCAAGAAAATAGGATAACATATGTGACAAGACATGCAGGTCTATCAAGTTGATGAAGTGGATGGTCGGGGCAAAATTTTCTACATAAACTAACACGTAATAATATAGTCATCATTACTATGCATCATTAATTGGGACAGCAAAAGCATACCACTAAAGTTGGATCCTTTACAACTTGATAAGTTGGTTCGTAAAGATTAAACTAGCCTTCATAAAAGAAAGAAGCTATTCCGTTTTTATATAATAGTTTACACACCAAGTAATTGTTAGAGCCAACTGATAACTTTTTTGACCAAAACAAATAACTTATTCCACACCTTTCTCTTCTTATTTGGAGGTTCTGAATTTTAGGCAACTTGAATTTATCTTCGTTGATAAAAACAACAAACTTTATCCTCAAAAAGGTTTCTTGGAAATTGTGTACAACTCATCTATGGTTTGTCTAATGCATGATTTTGAAGAAAATTGACAACATCCTCATCCGGGGTAGCTCCATTTGCTACCTACGGATTACCTAAGAGTAGTGGTTAATATATTACCTTTATCAGTGCAATAGATATCTTGTTGTATGTATTTTATTTTTATACTCTCGTTAAAGTAAATACTTGATGTGGAAAGTATGCATGGTGATCTGTTTGTTTTCTATATACTGGATTGGATATAGGGTTGAATATCTATATATATTTTAGCGAATAACTAGACATTTCCAGTTAGTCTAAATCTGATGATCCAAAAAATAGAACGGATCACGCGTACCACAAATTTATATATGCACCCAAACAAAAATAATTTTGTAAAATAACATTTTCTTTGATAAATATAGTATCCTTTTACCAAATAGTTTTATTTGCTGTAGTGCGGGCATTAGAATTAACAATGGCGGGATAATAAGGTAATGATGTTACTCAATCAAATAATAATCACTCCTTACTCCTTAGCCTGCCCTTTTGCTTTTTTTTTATTTATTAAAAGTTCCAAACTCAATAAAGCTATCTTTTATCTTTTAGATGCTTATTCTGATCGAAAAGAAAGAAACACTAAAGATATATATATGCTCACAAGGAAAGTTGGTGTTGTAATTATCGCTTATAGGCAATAAGATATCACCGTTAGGAGATCTGCGAACTCTAAATCTTGCGTATTCTCATTCGCACAATCAATCAAATGAATATGCATATATAGTTATAACTTGTATGTATATAACCATATATATATACATATACATTTAATTGATTGCGCGAATGAGAATAGGCAAGATTTTCGTAAACAGTCAACAACTACAAAAAATTGACCAACCTGACGCTTTCATGATATCATAACTAAAATTGATTTACTGCGTTCATCAATCATCATTGTCATGAGTGAAGACAAACATTTATTGCAACTCTCTCTATATGTTATGTTTTCTGCAAGACTATTTTTTAATGAAATTTTTGATTAAAGCATGTGAACAGTATGAGAGAATCTACTATTTTACCTTTTTCACTGCTGCAAAATTTCTTAACGTCCATAAAAGATTAAAGAAGACCAACAAAGAATCTGCTTCCCTATTTAATAGAAACGAAAAGAAAAGAAAAGAATCAGCTTCCCTCTAAAAGAAGAAGAAGAAAAACAGAGAGAATAAGAGTTTTTTTTTTTTTCGTTTTCGCTTTTTCATTTGATTCCTCTTTCTCTGTGTAATAGAATTGTTTCACTTCCGTTCCCCCTCTTCTCCTTCTCCTTGTTGCTTTATTCTTCTTTGTATCAAACCAAAATTTGATTATGCAACACTCTTAACTTTTTGGTTTCTTCTCCAGAGAGTTTTATGGCAACCTCATCAACATCTTTCTTTAGGTGCTACTTACTAAACTCATCCTTCTTTGCATATATGTTGTACATACACATACGTATGTGCTTTATATATCGTTGATATGATTCATTGTTCTTGAAATATAATTGGTCCATATTAAAATAGCTCTGTTTTTTTATTTGCTCTTACAAAATAGATGATCTGTTTATTTGATTTTTTTTCCTATCTTGATATCTTCTTTATAAATTATATATATTTTTCTCTCGACTTTTAACTCTCTGTTTTTCGTTTTGGTACTAATGTTTCACTTACTTTTCATGTACAAAAGATGATCGAAGCTATACACTTGAATGAGTTCATGAAAACAGAACAAACGAGACAGAGGTTAGATTTGCGTCGACCACTTAGTATCGTTTCAATCAAGTAAGAATCTTATCAGTTATATCGTTTGAGATTAAATAGAATTAATGTGATACCAATTATTAACGATATAAACCAGTCCTAAGGAGATGCATTCGTTTCTTTACATCCAAGAAACTGGTTTTGTCTAATCATTTTTTTCTGCAACTCTGCAATTCTCAGATTCTGCTCATCCCTGCAAATTTCTGCTTCTTCTTTGTCTCAGGTGTTAATTAAAGCGTTTTTGAAGGAACAAGAGAACTTTTTGGTTCAAGTAACCTAAAACCATGGCAGCCAAAGATGGAGCTAAGAGCCAAGAAGAATATCAGCTTAAAGACATGAAACCAGACCTTGGAGAGAAATGGCCACATGGAGGACAACGTGGAGGAAGTGGATGGATCAGCAGCGAACGAGTTGCAAGCACATACGACCTTGTTGAGCAAATGTTTTATCTCTATGTTCGGGTCGTCAAAGCCAAGGATCTTCCTCCAAACCCGGTCACGGGCAATTGTGATCCTTATGTGGAAGTGAAAATAGGAAACTATAAAGGAAAGACTAAACATTTCGAGAAAAGAACAAATCCGGAATGGAATCAAGTTTTCGCCTTTTCAAAAGACAAGATCCAGTCCTCTACAGTCGAAGTATTTGTGCGCGATAAGGAGATGGTCACAAGAGATGATTATATAGGGAAGGTTGTGTTTGATATGCATGAGATTCCTACAAGAGTTCCTCCTGATAGTCCACTTGCACCTCAGTGGTACAGATTAGAAGCTCGCCGTGGCGAAACTAAGAAGAGAGGAGAGGTTATGGTAGCGGTTTGGCTTGGGACGCAAGCCGATGAAGCGTTTCCTGATGCTTGGCATTCGGATGCTTCCTCTGTTCAAGGAGAAGGTGTCCAAAGCGTGAGGTCTAAAGTCTATGTATCCCCAAAGCTGTGGTATTTGCGGGTTAATGTGATCGAGGCGCAAGATGTTGAGCCTAGCGATAGGAGCCAACCACCACAAGCTTTTGTTAAGGTTCAAGTTGGGAATCAGATTCTGAAAACAAAGTTATGTCCTAACAAGACAACGAATCCGACGTGGAACGAAGATCTTGTTTTTGTAGCTGCAGAGCCATTTGAAGAACAGCTCTTCTTGACTGTCGAAAATAAGGTGTCAGCTGCTAAAGATGAAGTCATGGGGAGGTTGATCTCACATTTGAATGTGTTTGAGAAAAGATTAGATCACAGAGCTGTTCATTCCAAATGGTACAACCTCGAAAAATTTGGGTTTGGGGCATTGGAAGGGGACAAGAGACACGAGCTCAAATTCTCAAGCCGCATCCACCTTCGTGTTTGCCTTGAAGGCGGTTACCATGTAATGGACGAATCGACTCTATACATCAGTGACGTGAAACCTACGGCAAGGCAACTATGGAAGCAACCTATTGGCATCCTTGAAGTAGGAATCTTGAGTGCTCAAGGGCTTTCGCCGATGAAAACAAAAGACGGTAAAGCAACAACAGATCCGTATTGTGTTGCTAAGTACGGACAAAAATGGGTGAGAACAAGAACCATCATTGAGAGCTTTAGCCCTAAATGGAATGAGCAATACACATGGGAAGTGTATGATCCTTGTACAGTCATTACACTGGGAGTTTTTGATAACTGTCACCTTGGCGGGAGCGAGAAATCAAACAATGGAGCCAAAGTCGATGCGAGAATCGGGAAGGTAAGGATCCGATTATCGACCCTAGAGGCCGATAGAATCTACACTCACTCTTACCCTCTTCTTGTTCTGCAAACAAAAGGGTTAAAGAAAATGGGAGAAGTCCAATTAGCTGTGAGATTCACTTGTCTATCTTTGGCTCACATGATCTATCTTTATGGCCATCCTCTGCTTCCGAAGATGCATTATCTTCATCCGTTCACTGTGAACCAATTAGACAGTCTCAGATACCAAGCGATGAGCATTGTCGCGGCGCGGTTATCCCGAGCAGAGCCTCCTTTAAGGAAAGAAATCGTAGAGTACATGCTCGATGTTGATTCGCACATGTGGAGTATGAGGAGGAGCAAAGCTAACTTCTTCAGGATAGTCTCTGTGTTTTCAGGCTTGATTGCTATGAGCAAATGGCTAGGAGACGTCTGCTACTGGAAGAATCCGTTGACGACAATATTGTTCCACATTCTCTTCTTCATACTGATTTGTTACCCGGAGCTGATACTCCCAACCACATTCCTGTACATGTTCTTGATAGGGCTCTGGAATTTCAGGTTCAGGCCGCGCCATCCTCCTCACATGGACACAAAGATCTCTTGGGCTGAAGCGGCTAGCCCCGATGAGCTAGATGAAGAATTTGATACTTTCCCGACTTCAAAAGGACAAGATGTTGTGAAGATGAGGTATGATAGGTTAAGAAGCGTTGCGGGTCGGATCCAGATGGTTGTTGGAGACATTGCGACGCAAGGGGAGAGGTTTCAAGCACTGTTGAGTTGGAGAGATCCGCGTGCGACTTGCTTGTTTGTGATTCTTTGTCTTGTTGCTGCGATGGTCCTTTACGTGACGCCTTTCAAGATCGTAGCGCTTGCGGCTGGGATGTTCTGGATGAGGCATCCCAAGTTCAGAAGCAAGATGCCTTCTGCACCAAGTAACTTCTTTAGGAAGTTGCCTTCAAAAGCAGATATTATGCTTTGAATTGTACAACTTTATGGGTCGAGCCGTCTTCTCTGCTCGTAACTTGTGCTTTTTTCTGGTTGTTTGTGTCTACTCTACTCTGTTTTATTCTTATGTTTTTACCCTGTTTTGTTATGTCTTTAATTACTATGACATTTTGGATTTCGCATATCGTTTATCATGATTTGTTACTTTGGAGAGTAATTCAGGTCCCCGGACTTTGGTTCCTGATCAAAAGATTGAGGTGTTTTAGGGAGGAGATATATTAAAAACGACATATACTAGGTCGTTTAATGTTGTTGTTGGGCTTTGTTTAAAACCAGAAACTAGTGGGCTTAGTTATAATAATGGGCTGATTGTAATCTTTTTCCTTTTTCTTTTTTTTTGCAATTTTCATTAGAAAACTTTTTAACCCCGGAAAAAAAAAAAGAGATCCCATAAAATAAATTTCAAAGTGCCACGTGGCACTATACCTGACTGTAAGCACTGAATGAAACGGTCAGACACATCCACAACCCTGACCTTTCCGTCAAGAATTGTTTCACATGGCCCACAAGCTCACTGCGCGATGCTCATACATGCATAGTATTACATACTACTTCATTGGCTTTAGTCCACACACTAAATTTTGTGTTTAAACAAATTATATTATCCGATTGTTGGTGTAAATCGAATCCATCTCGTTTTCTGTAATGTAAAATAAACTTTGTTTTTGGTTTGACCATAGAGAAAAAGGGGAAAAACTGGTGACAGCGAAGAAATGAAAAAGTGAAGATGAGAAGAGAGGCGTAGAACCCAAAGCAAAACGGTACTGATCCCAAGTCCCTGACGGTATGTTTCCTACAAAACTCACCATTTGTCACCTTCCTAACTGGTCAATGTTTTTGACCTAACAATCCCTCTCTCTCTCTCCTCTCACTTTCTTGCATGCAATTGCAAAATTGTTGCCAGCCTTCTCTTCTGTTTTCTTTCAATTCTCTTTCATATTTTTAGTATGTATGTTCTTGTGTTTGGAATTGAAGATCAAGTGTCTTAATTTTCCCACTTGCATAAGGAAGCATTAAAAGGTATGGAATACTTGTCTATCATCTGCATCTTGAAAAACATGTATTAAGAATCATATAACAAACAAAAGAAGCCAAACATTTTTCCCTAATTGCACTGTATTTAAGCAGAGAGACAATACATAAAGAGGTCAAGCTGGCTAATTAACTAATCAACCTATTCTCTTGTTTTTGTCGGTTGGTTTTGTTGTCATCCGTCTTGGCGCGGACGGGCTAGCCAGAGAGAACTTAGAGCTTGAAGACGATGGAAATACTCCGCAACCGCTAGAATACACCGTGCTTCTTGACGGGTCGTCAACAGTTGGTTCAACCTATGGATCGTTTGATGCCTCAGATTATCCGCCTGTAAGTTTTTTATATGTTAATAAGAAAGTAAATGGAGAGATTAGTAAAAGCAAACAAACAAATATGGACAAAATTGCATTCATATCATTGACTAAGACTAAGGGCAATGAATTGAATATGGACCATCACTAATAGTCTCATCAATCGGAGTATAAAAGACTAATTAACTAGGGGGAAAAAAGATAATAAAAGACAAAGCATTTTCTTAACAACTAATAGTCCATAAACATATTAAGGATTTTGTAGAAATTGAAACATGAATCAAATGATTCTCCATGATCCGAAATTATATGGTTGATTGACAACTAATGCCGATTATTCAACATGTTGATCGAACAAAAATCAAAGCTTGTTACTACACTAATAAGAACACGATACCAAATTGTCAAAAAGGTGAAACCGTGAATTCCATATCTCGGTCCCACGCCATGCTTCGTAATACTTTTGATTGCTAATTAGAATCTTACATAGCTAACCTAAGTATTATATAATTATAAATGCATATTAATGACATAGAAAAGGACGCCGGGAATTAAGTACAAACAAAAAAGCGAGATCGAATAAAAGTAAAGGAAGTGTTTTGGGAGGATGGGATACTCGGGCAGTTACGTTCATGACATCATGGAACGATATGGGCTCCAAGCAATTCATGTTTCCATTTGATGTGATATATGCATTTGCTTTTGGACTCTATACGTGAATACACATAATACATACATTCATGGTGGCAATTATCACGTGCGTTTTTAGAAGTTTGAATCCATTATCCTTTTTAGTTACCACCTCTTTTGAAGTTAGACTTTTTCTATTTGTTTTTAAATGTTTTAAAAATGTTTTTTTTCCCGTAAATGACTTTGGAGGTGAAAGGTTGTAAGCGTGTAACTAAACACGAACATATATATAAAAATTATTAAAATGAAAGATGCCAATTTGTATATGCATGAATGTTATATAATATGTATTACCCTAATTCCCCATTTGCATATAGAATATTGGCTGGTACATAGATACACAAGCATATATCTAATTTTTTTTCATAAACCTGCCTGTTCTAATTAAACTAGTAAATTGATTAAGAAAATAAATACTAAATTAATAAACTTAAGTCTTCTAAGAAAAGCAACACGACCAAGTTGATATAAGACAAGAGAAGTGTTTGTTCGATACCTACTTACAATAATGTCAGAATCAAGAAGCTAAATACTTTTCATTTCCTATATGTTTGTTTTTTTGTTGACAACGAAATTTCATTTCCTATATTCATATATGTTAATGTATAGTTAAATTATAAAGCTTGCAAAATAGTTTTAAAATTCTCTTATAGTCTTATGATACAAAAATCAACCACTATATAGATATATATTTTTTCATTTTATTACTATAGTTATAAATTATGAATGTCTTCTAACTAATTATGGCCGACGGTATACCACTATACCTACATATGAGTTGTACACAAACATACAAACATCTATATAAATGTAGATAGCGTGTTATAACAACCAAAAATATATAAATATATGATAGTAGTGTATAATAAGGAGTAGTTCAAAGAATCAAAATATGTATCCTACTTCGATTAGGACCACAACCCCGGGGTCCACTTGTATATCATATTTTCTATATATATTTGATGTATAACGATTGGTATAGGTTATAGGTATATAGCTTCGTATAAACTTTTAAACAAAAAAAGAAACGATTAGAGGGTACCTGAAGAACGAAGCCCTCGAGAGCAGAGAGCTTGTTGAGAGCTAAGGACATGTGAGACATGAAATTTGATAGATGAGGAGGAAGTTGTGCAGATGCAGGCGAGAGAGAGTCTGATACAATACTATCTGAAAGCGATTGATTCAATGCCTCGAGGCCCTGCGAGAGAGCCTCTTCGGCCTCTTGTGTGGACTGTTGCAGCCCGCAAATCCCAACTATCTGTTGCTCCGTCAATGGTTCTATCTGGTTCACAATCACCTGCAAGCGTTTCAAATTAATACACATATATAATTACAAGCTTAGGAGAGAATTATGACAATGGTCTTAATGGATGCATAAAGAACGTTGAATGCATTAAATGTTTAGTGTACTATGCACAAGTTACTAGCTACACCCAAAATCTCATCTTTCCTTTTTGTTTTCACTAAAAAGGACATAAGATTGAGACATTGCCCAAGGTCTTGTCAGACACTATCCATATATATTTTAATTTATATTCCATTTGTCTTATTAATCTTCATTCGTATTTACACATATTATTTAGACTAGAAGATACGTAAAAATGTTAAAACGGAATTATTTTAGAAATTTTTAAACTACACATTATCCAACTATGCTAAAAACTGAAATTTATATGTATCACATATTGATTCCGAAACAAANCCAAAAAAAATTTTTTTTTTTTTTTTTTTTTTTTTTTTTTTTTTATTATGGTCGCCTCTGTTAACTTTCATGGTAGTTTGGTTTCTGTTTCTCTCTCCGTCTCTCTCTTCTATGGACCAAGAATCGAAAAAAACAGACAGGCACTTTCTTTTACATTATGCCAAAACCTAACCTTTTCTAGAAAAACTTCACCATCACACAATTGCATGCATTCTTTATTTGTTTTAAATTTATTTTACGTGTACCTTTATTATTTTCTTAATAAAAAGGCATATATATACGTTATATAGTCCAGCCCATGCAATGTTATGTAAATATATACCTCGTTCAACAATATCACTATACTCTATGTCTTGTCTGTCTTATTTATTATAACTGTACCGTACCTCTTTAACGAGAATTAGAGACCAAAATTTTTTAAAGATAAATCAGGGAAAAGTAAATTTATAAATTTTGAAGTACTGTATTCTGTAAACATGTATGATAAAAATAATAAAATGTCATATTGTCGCTTATAATATGTTATTGCAAGTAATCCATAGAACTTAATATATATAGTTCAATGATTGAATTCTGTAATGTCGATTAAAATACTATATAAGATAAAATGAATATAATTAGTCTTTAAGTTTAAAATCCAAATTTGTAGGATTATCTATAATGATCCATATTTGATTAGTTCACAATATCATCACAATTTATTTAGACATATTTTACTAAACGATAGCAAACTTTAATTATTATCTTAATTTGTGTGTGGGGTGCAACAAGAAAAATCTATCAAAAATATACTCGCATGCATTAAAATATATATTTATATGGCTATAAGAAAATACTAGATACCTTAATGATCTCAGATGGGCGGAAGCCACCCATCCACAAGAAGCAACGCTCGGCTGGAGTTTTCCAAGCACCAGAGATGAGGTGGAACACATCGGTCTTAGCCACCATGGCCTTGAGGTTAATCAAATGGTCATAGTGAGCTAAACAAGTGTCCACAAACATCCTAAGCTCGTTCTCGGCTAAGTGCTCTTGTGTCGCCACCCTCAGTTCGTTTAACAGCCTCTGCTGCTCCTCTAGCCACCTCGTGTATTCCATATCGAACACCGCTGCTTCTGCTTCACATTGCATTTACTCAATTGTTTTCATTTTTCCGGTTTTAGAAATTTACGGATTTTGAGTATATATATATATATATATATAGTTTCACGTACCGGAGCTGATGTTGCCAGGGCCATTAATGGGCATTCCACCTTGCTGTTGATCTCCTCCTATAAGAGACCCTCCAAAGAATACGCCCTAACCATCAGAAATCATGTTGGTAAATTTTCGATTTTACGAGAAATAAATAAATATATCCTCTTATACATAAATTTTAGATTTTAAGTCAAATAAATAAATATATACTTAATTATATATATGAAAAGACAGGTAAAAATGTTTACTTGGGATCTGGCCCGTTGAATCTCCTGTTCTAGTTGGGTCAGCTTGATCCTACATGACTCGAGTTGCTGAACGTATGCCTGTCGTAATTTTACCAAAGTAACTAACGTTATAAATAATTTAGATATAAAACTTTATTTGCAATTTACAAATACTGAAGTGTATGTGCTGACTTTTTTTCGTAATCTGCTTTTCCTTGCTGCTTCTCTGTTCTGTGCTAGTCTTCTCAATGTCTGTCGAAAAATTAAATAAATAAACACGAGAGAAAATAATATCAAAAATAAAATGCAAAATTTTATTTTAATCTTATCTATACATATATATATGAAAACACTCACCTTAGGGTCTGATGATTTTGGTATGTCATGGTCCGATGAGGCAGGACCCTTGCGGTTGCCTTCTTTCTGCCATAACATTTCAAAATGACCCATTAACTTATAAAACAACTACAACAAATTACTTTAATTATATATTACATTAACAAGGCAACTAAATTATTCAAAGAATAAAAGATAGGGACCTTGATGGATTTAGAAGGTTGTGGAAGTTGAAACTGAGAATGATTGGTCAAGTCCATGGACGGCTCAGAAGATGGTCGAGTCGAACCACTAGGTGCAGCAGCCGGAACCAATCTTGTAATATCGGTCTTACCAAACACAATTTAAAAAAAAAAATAATTATCAAATCAGTACTCATTAGAAAAATGAGAAACGTATAATAATTGGTCTGACTTGATATTATATGAAATAGCTAGTAGTTGCGCTGACATTATATTAAATTAGAAACAGAAACCAACTAAAATTGGCATATATAGAAATATATAGTAATTATTATTACATTGGGTGTAGAAGAAGAAGAAGGTGGTTCTATGTGCATCGGCTGAGATGGGAAGATGTTGAGCGTCGATGTTGGAGGTCTCATCGCCAAATTCTCTGCCATAAGATTCATAGACGAGTCATGTGATGCGGAAATGGTCTGGTTATAACAAGTTATATGTATATAAATATGTGAGTGGACTAGTTCTAATTTGAAAAAAAGGAGAGAGAAAAGGGTTTAAAGAAGAGTTAGAAGTTAAAAGATGGATTGGAAGATTTGATGTCTGAAAAGAGAGGATCTGGTCAAAGCTGAAAGTAGAGTACTGATGGCAGAGGAAAGATTGAAATCTGTTTGGCATGCTTTTGCTGTGACTCTCTCTCTCTCTCTCTCTCTCTCTCTCCTCGAGGGAATCTTCCTTATCTGCTCAAACAAAAACCAAACCCCAATTCCCAAAAAAGAAAGGAGAGAGAGAGAGAAAGAGAGCATACGGGTTGTGTGATGATGAGGTAAAGGAGCAGTTGATGGAGGATCATGATGTCCTTGTCCATCAAGATAGAGGAAGAGTGATGGGTCTATCTCTCCGAGATCATACCCATCTTTGTTCCTGAAATACACACAAGAAAAGCTCTTAACTTTGGGGATCATCAATTCAAAAAGTTTATGACTTTAGGTCTAAAAAACTCTTAAATTACATGAAGCTTCCATGGGAAGACGTGGCGGAGGCTGATGATAACTGTTGATGATGATTCTGGTGATGACCTTGCATTTGATGATCGATGATGATGGTTGAAGTCTATAGATGATGATGTTTGAGCGTGTGTGATAGTAACAGCAGAAAGATGATGATGATGATCGAAGAGAGATTGATGATCGATCTTCTTATGTTGGTCTTCTCCTGAGGCAGCAGCTGATGATGACGGTGCTTTGATCACTAGATGATATCTTCTTAATTCTTCTTCTATATAACTATTATTTTTCTTTCTCTATATTCTTGGAAAGAGATAGAGATTATGTAACGGAGCATTTAAAGCTACTTTTGGTTTTTTGAGAGAGAGAGAGAGAGAGAGGTCGGTTATCTTGAAGTGGAGAGGGTTCAAAACTTGAGGATATTGAAGAAAATGGAGATTGGAGAGGAGATGCAAAAGACAAACTCCTTTATTTTCTATTTTTCTGATTTTTTTTCTTCTTCTTATTATAATTTGTAATGTTTCTTCTACCTTAAAATATTAGAAGACGACTTTGTTTTTGTATAAACCCAAGAAAAATATTCTGATAAAGCGGTCAAGAACATGTCCTTTTCCATTCCTCTCTCTTCTCTCTCTCTGTAGAAAAATTGCTGATAACAAACTTGTATAAATATTTTTTGTTTGTTTTCTAAATTTATTATTATATTCTCCTATTGTTCAACTATATTCTTCAAATATAAGATTTTTATTATCTTAAAATACAGTATAGAGTTTTCAATTCCATCAGATATCATATTATAAGAAAATTAAATTTTAATGATCCATTAACCGGTCTTACATTCGATGAATGAAATTATGAAACCACTAGAATC
Organism: Kernera saxatilis; assembly: GCA_900406395.1. Classification (NCBI taxonomy): domain Eukaryota; kingdom Viridiplantae; phylum Streptophyta; class Magnoliopsida; order Brassicales; family Brassicaceae; genus Kernera; species Kernera saxatilis. The sequence goes on along the minus strand of OVAY01000256.1, from coordinate 11,891 downwards.
TATAACAAGTTCAGTCACTATTATGTGATGAACTCCGCTTGTCAATAAATTGATTGAATTTTGTTTGTATCCAATCCATTAACTGTTCCATTGAAATTTGTCTGGATTGCACTATGGTCTAGGTTTGGTTTTGGTTTAAGCTTATTGGTTTGATAAAGCTGATCTAACCAACTACCAAATTAACAATATTTATAAAATTGAATCAGTAAACTAAATCGGATTTTCTTTTCGATCATTAGAAGTATAAATGTTTATAATATTAACTACCAATATGTATGCTGTTGAAAACTAATTGTCTATATTTTATCATGCATAAAATAATATCAAGAAAAAACCTTTAAACAAAAAAATTGAAAATCCCAATGGGTTTAATCAATAAACCAACCCATACAAAATTTGAATCTGCCTTGGACCGGAGTAATTGGTCCGGTTATCTAGAAAAAACCGGATTCATATTTGATACCTGTGAATTTATGCGTTTCTCTTTGGTCTTGTTGAAGAGCAGCAACTCGAGCCAAAATCCACAAGAACCCTGAAAGACTTCGGAGATATTTGCCTCAGAAATCGTGAAAGGTTTCCCGGAGAAAAATAATGCAGTCACAAGACGATGTTCGAAATCTTCCCATCGACATCACCTTCTCTCGTCTCGGCGGTAATGCAGAATCTCAATTACGAGTACACGGAATTTTAATGATGTTTCGTTTTGCGTGTTGTACGTTTGAATTCGAATCTGCTTTCGAGATTATAGTATTAATTTGATTTCAATTTTGTTGGATTCGAAGAATGGTTGGTGGATCGGAAGAGAATTCCGGCGGATTGGAGGAAGAAGGTGGCCGCGATCAGAGTCAAAATCTTGAAAGAGTTCTCTTCTCTGCCTAAAGACATCGATCCATACTTTCAGACCCTAGATCCTGAAGGTTAAAATTTTTAACTTTTTTTTTGTCTTATCAGTTTGGCTAATATTTTTAGCTTGTTTGGAGTCTGGCTTTGTGTGATGCTGATTAGGGCCTAGAGGCTTAATGTGCTCACTGGTCGTTTTCTCATCCAAGTGACCGTTATTTTGCTCCCAGTGATTGGTTACTTGGAGGTCAAAAAGATATATGAGATTCTCCTGAAGACAACTCCGGAAAGCCGGAACATCTTTGGTCGGCTTTCGGGTGCTTCTGTAAGTAAAACTCTCTCTGTCTTGTCTTGCGTTCATTGCCTCATTGTACTTTTTGTTATTTTTCCCTTTTTAGGGTGTCTGGGAAGCAATTGTTCGGGCGTTTGAAAAAGATCACATTTATCTCGGGGAGGCAGCTCAGATAATAATTCAGAATGTCAATTACGAAATGTAAGTTGGTTTCTTTCTTGCATGGCTCTACTTGATTACGCAGATAGATTTTACCTAGAGTCATTCAATGATTTTTCTTCTTCCACAACATGAAGCCCATATCTGAAAAAACAAGTGCAAAAGGTTCAGCAACAAATGGCGGAACTTGATCGTAAAGAAGCTGATATCAAAAGGAGCGTTGCACTCTCAGCAACCAAATACGAGGATGCTTGCCGAGAGCTTGGATTGCAGGTTTAGTTGTGAACTCGGCTTTGGCGATCCATACCTTTTAGAAGGATCACATAAAGTTTAAACATCTTGATTTTCAGGGAAACAATGTGAGGCGTGAACTTTTGGAGACTGCGAATTCGCTTCCTAGCACCTTTGCCAAGATTTTGGAAGTTATCAACAGTGACTCAGTCTCAGGGGCAATGGAGTACTACTCCGCCTATGTTAAAGATGTTCATACTGAGAAAGATGTAAGACCACTCTAAACTTTCTTCTCTCTCTAAATTTTTGTCCTGGATATTGAACTGGCCGGCTTCTGATCTATCTGCAGAAGCCTTCGAGGGTTGTCCTACAAAACTTGAAAGACATTCGAGAAAATCCTCCATCATTAAGTGTTTTGGGGGCCTCTGGAGCTCTTGATGCTGATAATATTCAGTCATCTGAGAATGCAAATGGTACAGATGCGGCTGCAGACAGCATTGATTGGGATATTACACTTGATACTGCTGAGATAGATTGGGATGTTAGTATGGTAGAGGAAGTTGATAGTGGAAATGATCTAGGTTCATATGAAATTGTCAATGCCAGCGATATTCCCGAGAATTCTCCATTTACAGTGGAAGAAAGCCAAGGCCCTGAGGTTGATGTTTCTGAGATCTCTTGGGATGTAAGTGTTGAAACACCTCAGGAAGAAGAAATAGCTGATTCAGCTTTGCTAGAATCAGGCCTGGAGAATCAGACACAGGTGACCGATTCCACAACTCAAATGTTCGGGAGTGGAGGAGAGAGGAGCCAACTGTTGGAGACAGAATATAGGAATAAGATCCTTGATGATTTGTATGAGGTACTCTTATCCCTGACTATTTAATGTTCAGTTTAATCCTGGAGATGCTTCTTGAGGGCGACTAGACACGTGATGTGGTTTCTCTTGTATCAGGTCAAGGCATTTTTGAACCAGCGTTTGATAGAACTGAGAAATGAAGATACTCTGTCCTTACAACACCATGTGCAAGCAGTTGCCCCCTTGGTTCTTCAGCAGTATTCTCCTGAAACCATTGAGCCAATGGTGGTTGATATCTCTATGGCCATTTCATTGCTAACAAACAAGAAATCTCGGGATCTGATCATGATTCTCAACTCCAGAAGGTGATTTAAGATAAATAGTTTCTGACTGTGGATCGCAGTGAGTTCCATATCTTCTGATATATGTATTTTTGTCCTGCAGATTCCTAGATAGGCTTGTTTCGGAGCTGGAAGAAAAGAAGCACCGTGAAGTGAAGTTAAGAGAGAGCTTGAAAGATGTGGGTAGAAGACGCATGGAGCTTCAGAATTCACTCTCTTCTATATGGCCAAAACAGGTAAGCTCATGTTGGTCTACCAGATAGGCTGTTCTCAAAAAGCATAGGTTTTATACTGTTGTTTTTGGCGGAATGTGGATTAAGACTAAGAGTGTCAGATTTTACAAGATTTATCAGAAAATTGGAATGGGAAGGGCCCTAGCTAACGAATTCTCTATATTGATTACAGGAAGCTGCCCTTTCGAAAACAAGAGCACTGAAGGAGCTGTGTGAGACAAGTCTCTCTTCCATATTTGATGGCAGACCTGTGAATATAAGAGGAGAGATCAATACATTGTTGAACGCTGGGGTTTCTGCTTAGTTTGAGCTTTGGGATTGTCTAGAAAACTTAGTTTCAGAACACCAAGTTTCTTACTATAGGCTTTTGTCTTGTTTCAAACTTTTTTATTTCTCATATACTAAAAAACTTCCTTTAACCAAGACTATTTTTTGTTATGCTAAGAACTACTATTCTTTTGACAGTAAAGAATTTGTGTATGAAGAAGAGATACAGGAAAACGGTGGTCAAGAGGAGAGGGAGCTGAAGGTAGGTGAGGAGATGAAGCGTGTGCGTGTAGAGCAGAAAGATTTACTAAAGGGGTCAATCTCGGTCTTGTCTGCTACACTGCTTGCTTCCTTGTTCTGTTTCTGTATCAGCGCAGTGAGTGCTTCCACTATTTCTGAAACCGCTGGTCTAAACTCCTTCTCTGCCTGCTTATCAATGAATTATGAATGATTAGTTAATGTGATGATCCTGAGTGAAGAAGCTATTGACAATACCTACCTGAGTGCATAGGGAGATAATGTCTGCGTAGTGTGAGGCGACTCTTGAGGAGAATGTGCCAACTATGCCTTGATCAATCATCTGTTCCAAGCTTCGCCTGTCATGAAGTCTGGTTGATGCCCATTTCACCAGTAGCTGCTCTCCTTGGGGTCTCGAGCTGCAATAATATCCACACACGAAAAAAAGGTGGTCAAATGCCTTAGCTTATCTTGTTATACCCAACAAGTATGTGCAATGCGTTGTGTACCTGTCAAATGCTTTCCTTCCTGTTAACAGTTCCAAGAGTAGCACTCCCAGTGCATAAGTGTCGCTCTTTGTGCCACTGCTTCCTGGTTGTCCATGTTCTGGTGCAATGTAGCCAGTGTTTTGTATCGCTATCTCTGAAGCCTGCTCTATATCTCAACTCATTAGGTCTTAGTCAAAGAACTAAGCGACACATCATAAACTGTCTTACTCACCCGAAGTTTGACACTGTTGCTTGTGAGAGGCCTTAAACTAGCAAGCCCACAGTCATCAATACGTGGTGTAAGTTCTTCGTCTAGTAAGATGTTTGTTGCTTTAAGATCGCTATGGGCAATAGGAGGGCAGAATGACGAGTGCAAATAGCTGAATATTTTGATTCACCAGATAAAGGAAGTGTCAAAATAAATCAGCTAGGATTGGGAATAAGCTACTACTAGTTTGAGAAGATAGGATACTTACTCCAGAGCTCGGGCAACTCCGATAGCAATGCGGAGACGCAAGCCCCATGATAGTGGCTTGTATACCTCTTCATGCATAGCATTGTACAACGACAAATGCCCAACATACTCATAGACAAGAAGATGCTGTCCATTATCAATGCAGAAACCGAGAAGTGTCACAATGTTTGGGTGTCTTAGTTTGGAGGCTGTCTGAAGCACTTCAGTAAATTGTTCCTCTTCATGTAAAGACAGCGAAGACATTGGGATGTTTCTCACGGCGGCAAACTGTTTTAAGAAAAAAAACATCAATGAATGAGAAAACGAAATAATGAAGATTTCCCATTTCAAAATTTTGAAGAGAGAGAAAAGAAGATATACTTGACCATCAGGCAACTTTGCTCTGTAAACAGAACCAAGAGGACCCTCTCCGAGTAGGTTTTCCTCACTGAAATTGTTAGTCGCTAGTTGAAGCTCAGCAGCTGAGAAAAGCTTAGCGTACGCTGGATATTGGCATGTAGCAGAGAAGCTTTTTCTTCTTGCTGATTTATCGATTCTGACAGGTGGAGGAGGTATATGTCTCAGCTGGGGAACTGGCGGTGGCGGGACCCTCTTCATCTGTGGGCTATCTTCAATTGCAACAGGAAAGTCTGTTACATGTGAAGGTAAGAAAATCAGTACTGAGGAATCATAATGGCCATGGTGACAATGAGGGGCGAGAAAGGCATAAATCACCTCGGTCTGTACTGACTGGAAGAGAGTACCCTGTGCTAGTGTTGCTTCTGTGACTAGCAGCAAGGTTTTGTGCGCGTCGATGACTCATTCGGACTGCGAAAAGTGCAAAGAAAGTTCCCAGCAAAGCCAAACCGCCAACCAGTAAAACGGTACTCCCTGCTCCTATGCCCTTCTTCTTTCTGACCTTCTGAGGTCTGGGAAAATTCATAATGGCACTCGACTGAGTAGTTGGATAGCCAGGAGCATTTTGAATCAGCGGTATAACGTCCAAAGGGAACTTCCACGGTTTATAGTTAGGCTCTACGTGGAACTTGTTTCCCCAAATCCTGCTCAGCAAAACACCATTGATTATCTTGAGTCTTGGGTGTTTGAGCCAATTTTTGAGAAGCGGGGAGTAACTCACCACAGATGAGGAATGGACTGAAAATGACTTGGGATAATACCACTGAACTGGTTATCTTCGATATTCCTGAAGAAATGTGCAACAAAGAAGCGTTTTGAGCTCATAAAATAAAGGAAGTTCAATGAAATGCAAAATCAAAGCAGAAAGAGAGTTAACTACAGGTCATTTAAAGGAAGATCCGCGAGGTAGATGATTGATCCTGTAAATCTGTTGTTCTGGAGGTACCTGCAGTTTTGTTATATCACAGCAGAAAAACCATTATTAGGTTACATCTACGCGCACAAAGCAGATTTGCAGATAAAATTCCGAGATACTTACAGTGAAGTCAGATTCACTAGAGATCCAAAAGAGCTTGGTAGATCTCCCGTCAGGTTATTGAATGACAGATCCCTAGCAAAGTCAATATTCGTTGAATATGAATGGGGTATCGTGATGTACGGCTAACAGAATCGAACTGAAGACTCACATTTCCTTAATCTGTAACCCAGAAAACACATTTCCAAGAGGTCCAGATAACGAATTATGGCTCAAATTCCTAGAAGACAAAGTAAGCCATTACTTATGAAATCCGTAGAAATGGAAGGCAATGTACCACTTGGAATAATCCACTTACAGAGATTGTAGGGATGTCATAAGAGGTAAGGAAAAAGGGAGACTCTGTGTCAGATTGTTATAAGCCATGTTTCTATAATCGACAAACAACGAAAACAATCGTGAGTTGCACAGCGGTATAAGCTTAAATGATGAATGCACTTGGTTAAACGCTTACATGTGGGTAGCATTTGGGGGCAAGCCAAATGGAATTTCACCTTGAAGGTTATTGAAGCTAACATCCCTAACAAAAAGCAGAAATAGAGACTAGTTCTTTGAGTAAATATCAAGGATACTATGAATCTGTCTCATGATAAAGTTAACAATCAAGAACAGGAAAGTTTGCTTACAGGTTCTTCAAATTGTGGAGATGTTGAAGCTGGTTTCCAAGACTGCCCAAAAGCTTTAACCCTCGTAGTTGTCTGCAATAGCATGAATCAGATTTTGTTCGACCCGGGCAAAGTGATTTAGATAAAACTGAGGAAAAGGGTTAACACGGAAATTACAGGTCTACTATAGACGAACCAGAACAGGAAATTCCCATCCAGACTTCTCCGCATGGATCTCCTCCCTCCAATTTCCATCCTCTCAGTTGCTGTGGATTGTTCAGGGATTTGTAGAGATCTTGAAGAGCCAAAACTAACGCAGAAACACGAATAAACAACAATCGTGTAACAGCGGAAGATGTATTCGGGATTAAACCCCAAGAAATTTCCAGTCAAGAAAGAGTTTCAGTCATTGTTCCAAGAATATTAAACACAAGTTTGTTCCGAAGCAAGCAAAGCATTTAGCAGTGCTCCATTCCCTTAACCTTTTCTTAAACAGAGAAGAACGACGGGCAAAAATCTTCATTCCCAGACTGAAGAATTAGATAAGAATCTGGAAATTACCTTCAAGTGGATCAGTATCAGTCTCAGCCAGCACAAACAGAATCACCGTGAACAGAATCGCAGCAAGGTATCGCAATTTCTGTTTGGTGTTCATCTCTAGGAAGGAGAAAGAAGAGGGAGAGAGAGAGAGAGAGAGAGAGAGAGTGTATGTGTAGGGATGGTGCGTAATGCAGAGAACTGATAGTTTTAAGAGGAGAAAGAGAGGGAGAAAGAAGAGTTATGGAGTTTTCTCGCACTTTCTCTCGCTTTCCGGGAAACAAAACAGAAAGAAAATCCGGAGGAGAGAAGATCAAAGCTATAGAGTGAAGGCAGAAGGAGGGAGAGATGGAACTGTATAAAATGCGAAAGCGTACACACCCGAGTATTCCACGTCAGCAAAAGCAGTTACGGACGTTGGAGTCGAACTAGTCATAAGTATATACATACGCGCCTCACTTTGCCACGTGTCCGTATTTTTCAACTTCATGTAAGACGACAATTTTCAAAAGTAAAATTTTTTGATACAATACTTTGATGATAATATCTGCATAACCTTATTTTCTCTCCTCTTCATATTGTTTAATCTTGATCTCGATGATTTTCCTTGATGCCTAAAGTTAAACTTCATATTCTTGTCCAGTTAATTTCGCTCAATTTCATACTCGACTCTACCACAACTTTTATGAAATCCCTTTCCTGAAATGTGTTGATGCTTGGCATAAAGTAACAATTTGTATTTATACCCTTGTTTTTCTCTCCAGAATTGCTATTGAACTTGTGAAAACATACATCGCAAATCTGCTCATGGGGAAAACACATAGTGGAGAGAATTGAAATTACTTCTCCACAAAATTATCTAGATTAATCAGAGCCCACACTGATCGTGCTCCAACTCGAAAGCATAATCGAATTGCTTGCTGACTGTTTGAGGCTCATCTGCATTGTTGTGGTCAATCCTATAGTCGTGATGCATTCTTGTTCTACTCACAAAGAAGCAGTTTCTTCAAATCCTCAAAATGCCTAGGGCCATCTGGGTGACGGTTTACAAATCTTGTCGCAAAGGACTTGTATGGTACTAACTGCAAGCTTCGCGTCTACCTTTCCTCGGGCTTGAAGCCAAGAGAACATTCCAAATATGAGCTTCATCCGCTGAAGAGTGTATTTAAGACACGAAGGGAAAGCCACCAAAGTCGAAAGCGGATAACCTAATTCCTCTACAAGGTAGTTAACCTTTGTTTCTAGGACATCACTTGCCTGGGTGAGGATATCAGGAGATGCTTTCACCATCTCTTTGACATCTTCCTCACTCAAACCCAAACTCACAAGGAAATTAAATCTCTCTCGGAGTTCAGATCCTCTGCCATGGAAATTCTTGAGTGCCCTCTCCATTTCCTTTGAGTTTTCCTTGAATCCGAGGTGAAACAAGAACTGAGTCTTCATTGTTTTCGACTTTGTGTCTACTCCGGTACCTGGTAGAGGCTGGACTCTTAACCCCTTGGTCCATTTTCTCATCTCCTCTGGGTTATCTTGAATGACTTGACAAAGCCGCTTTTTCCCACCTTTCAAAGTGTTGAGAAAGGTACTGGTTTGCTTCAAACGAGATACACCAAGCCACAAAGAGTGAGAGCGGAAAACCTTACCGATCTCATCAGCCTCCATCTTGATATCTTTCAGGAACAAGAAGCAATGCCTTAGATTCGAAACACATATCCCTAAATCTAGAATCTGCGGGAGTTTCAGAAACAACGAAGAGAGTTCACTTCTGGATGACCCTAGTTTTGTTTCAAACCCAGCTAGAATCAGTGTCCATTCCCCTGAATTCTCGAAAATCAGTCTTGGCCGCTCCCTGATTAACTCACGTAGCTCAGCCTCATCGACGCATAGATCTATAAGAAAGCTTAGAACCCTATGCATAGATCTCCAATCATAACATGCCTCCTCTGACAAGTTCTCTGTTATCCAATCGAAACCAAAACATATAGATTTCAGCATCTCCATGACCTTAGCCAGCTCGATATTCATATCCCCAATCAGGATACTCGGGCTACAAACGATAAGCTTGGATAGAAACAATTTGCTAAATCCCAAATCCTCATACGCCTGAATCTTGGAAGCTAAAACCCCGGTTCCATACCCGAAAACTTCCCTAGCTTCCATGAAGATCTTCCCCATCTTCTCCCTGCCAATTCCATAGTTCCAAAAGACATGGTAATTCTCCAGCAAAAAAGCATCTTCATTCAAGAACATGTTATCACAGGGAATCAGATGACTGAACTCTGACGGCTTCAGACCTAAACTCTCGAGGAATGGCTCAAACTCATTTACAGGGTGAAACCACAGAAATCTGGTAATGGATCGGACTAAATCATCATCAGCATCAGAATCACCATTTAGCGTCTTCAAAAGATTATCATTGAAAACAGGCGCATTCTTGCTCATACTCTCGGCAACCAGAAACTGCAAACCCCTCGTCTGATAAAAGTAATCAAACATCGCAACCTGGGCCATTTTCCGAATCTCATTTCGGGTTCTAACACTCAATTTATCGCCGGAAGCTTCAGAACCGGCTGTTCTTTGGGTAGCGAAAGATCTAGGGTTTCCTAAAACTAGGGGTTTAAAGTGAAGTTCTACAGAAACTTGAGACACCCAATTGAGAAGACAGGCGAATCTAGGGTTTCACATAAGAGACATTTACGTGTGTCGTGACTCGTGATGTTAACGGACACATGAGGATATGCACAATAAGGAACACACGAGAAGTTTTTGTCTTAGCCGAATAACTTCCGCTCGAGAAGAGTCAGGTCACACAATAAGTGAAAGAGTTATCAATGTTTAAAAAACGCTAAAGAAACTCATGTAATACAATTTTTGTCAATCTCAAAGTTAGCTGCTTGTCAAATTGATAATGTTGTAGTCTCAGACTAGAAAGGAGAAAATAAAAACAAAATTGGAGCTTTTATGGGTAGATTACTAAATATTGTAATTTTAAAGCAAAACAATCTACAGAGGAATCAAGAAAAAATTTGTCTTTAAAAGAGAGTACCTAAAAAGAAATCAATTACAAGATGATCAACGTCTACTGTTACAAAACAGAGTAGCCAAATTAGTTGTTCAACTCAAAGAATCAGTTTTTTCAAATCCTCCAACTGTTTAGGCCCATCGGGATGACGGTTTACAAAAAAAGTCGCAAAATATTTGTCCGAGCACGCAAGTATAGTACTAACTGCAAGCTTGGGAGCTACTTTTCCTCGAGCTTGAAGCCAAGAGAACATAGCAGATCTGAGCTTCATCAGTTGAATAGTGAACTTTAAACATGAAGGGAAAGCAACCAATGTCGAAAGCGAATAACCTAATTCGTTTACAAGGTAGTTAACCTTTGATTCTAGGACATCACTTGCCTGGCTGAGGATAGTAGGAGCTGCTTTCACCATATCTTTGATATCCTTCTCATTCAAACCCAAACTCACGAGTACATTAAATCTCTCTCGGAGTTCAGATCCTCCGCCACGGAAACTCTTGAGTGCTCTGTCCATCTCCTGTGTGTTTTCCTTGTATCCGAGGTCCAACAAAAACTGAGTCTTCATTGTTTTCGACTCTATGTCGATAGCTGGTAAAGGCTGGACTTTTGACCCCATTGTCCATTTTTTCATCTCCTCTGGGTTTTCTTTAATGACCTGACAAACACGGCTTTTCCAAGCCTTCAAATTGATAAGCAAGCTACTGGTTTTCTTCAACCTACATGAACCAAGCCACCATGAGTGAAAACGAAAAACCTTGCGGATCTCATCATCCTCCATCTCGATCTCTTTCAGGAACAAGAAGCAACGCCTTAGGTTCGAAACAAATTTCTCTACTTGAATTTGAGGGAATTTCTGAAACAATGAACAGAGTTCACTTCTAGAAGACCCAAGTTTTGTTTCAAATCCAGCTAGAATCAATGTCCATTTCCCTGAATTCTCAAAAACCAGTCTTGGATGCTTCCTGATTAACCCACACAGCTCATGCTCATCGAAACAGATTTCTCTAAGCAAGCTTAGGACCCGATGCACAGAGCTCCAATCATAAGATGCCTCCTCTGACAGGTTCTTCATTACCCAATCGGATTCGAAACCCATAGATTTCAGCATCTCTAAGACCTTACCCACTTCAACATTCATTTCCCCAATCAGGATACTCGGGCTACAAACGATACCCGAAAACTTCACTGGCTTCCTTGAAAATCTTTCCAATCTTCTTGGGGTCGACTCCAGAATAACACAAAACATGGTGGTTCTCCAGCAATAAAACATCATCATTCAAGAACAGCTTCTCACAGGAAACCAGATGACTATACTCCGTGGGTTTAAGACCTGAACTCTCAAGGAAAGGCTCGAATTCATTGACGGGTGAAACCGTAGATGTCTGGTAATGGATTGGTTGATGTCAGAAGCAGCAACACAATTCACCTTCTTCAAAAGATTATCAATAAAAATTGGACTGTTCTTGCTCATACTCTCGGCGACCATATACTGCAAACCCCTAGTGGAATAGAAGTAATCCAACATCGCTTCCTCCGCCATTTTCCGAACAGTGGGCGTGATTCGAATCCCATTTCGAGTCCTCCTCACACTCGATTTCTCGCTTGAAACTTGTGGGTTCTCTGGGTGGCGAAACATCTAGGGTTTTGGGTTCCAGAAATTGGGGGTTTAAAGGGGGTTTCTAGAGGAAGTTGAGATACCCATTTGAGAAGAGACGTGAATCTAGGGTTTCGCATAAGCTTCATTGCTTGTTAATGGGCACATAAATAGCTGAGCAAATCAAAAGTTTTTACCTCTTGAATCTTTTACGAGTTTTGGTCTGATTCGACTCTCTTGCTTTGGCCTTGCATGTTTCGCCCCAAATTTTTGGCCTTGCACGGTATATAAATCTCTTGTACATACTTCTTTTTTTTTTTTTTTTTTTTTTAAAAAAAT
>OVAY01000255.1:0-73260 GCA_900406395.1 Kernera saxatilis | reverse complement strand
GTGAAGATACCAAAGATCTTAAGCTTTTTCCTTCTTTAGTGCATAGAAAAGAAAGATCAACACATCGATTGTCTCAATTACTGCTCATGTTTCATTGATTGTGCTCACAAGTGTGTTGTCCTTTGACACGAAGGGAAGTCCATACCTGACAAGAGAAATAAAAACAGAGGAACACAAATACAGAGTTAGGCCATGATTTAAGAGTATATTTGCAAGGCGGAGAGGAGACAGTTGAATAGAGTCATTGGGTAAGGGATACCAGAGAATTGTTCAGTAGATTTGTTCAGTTGAAGTTCGACATGCTCAATTAAACAAAGCCAAGAAATATTATGATCCCATCATCGTCACTCTAATTCTGATTATTTGCAGCTAGAACCAACAAAAGTCCATAGCTGAAAATGGTGTATAACCAAAATTACTCAATTTCGGCAAGTCCTTGAGATGCTAGTTCTCGAGATTTCTCAGCTCAATAGTCAACGCAATTCTCTCGCTACAACCAGAAACATTCACGAAGATCCAAGAGCTTACACGACCTCCATCGAACGGAGAATTCAAATCAAACTTAAAAAACACAGATTTTCAAAGGGAAACTAAACCGATACAAAAATTGAATTTCACAAAATCTGATAAGCAATAAAGAAGGGAATTGCTTTAGCAAAAAAATAAAAATAAAAATAAGGGGATCGAAGATTCACCAAGGATCTCGTAGAACTTGGTGTCGTTGCTCTTCCTAGATGGTCCTCTTCCGAACATCTTTTTCCGTTCTCACGAAAAGCGAAAGAGGGATTTGAAGATAAGTACTTACCGGGTGGCTATATAACTCCATCCTTATCAGTTTTGTTCTTAGGTGATTGATTGGCAGAGTTTAGTGACTGATTGATTATTTTTCTCTCTACTAAAAGGCCTTTTCTCTCCACTCTTTACTAATAATATACTTATACTAAAAACTTCTTTTCCCCTTCATGTATCAGTAACGATTCAATGGTCATGAGAGTTCGGTGTCGCTTTGGTTTTGGAGGAGGATTAATGTTTCTAACCTTCTAGGGATTTGGTGGAGAAGAATCAAGAATTAATGGAATTTAAGTTTTTTTCAAATCTGGTTTTTAATTATTTTTCAAATCTGATGTGTCAAAATGATGGATGCTGAGGTGTCAAACTCTCGTGAGGCACACCCAACTTTTATATAATAGATATATATATATATATATATATATATATAATTATTATATANTAGGCAACGAGTAAAGTTCGAGTAATTCGCATATGACCAGTGCAAAGGTAATAGAGGTCCAAAGCGAAACTAAAAGTTGGTTTTTCGTTCTATTTTTTCCAATTCAAAATTCTATTGATATCAAATATATAGAAAAAATTATGGGAAATACCACAATTTCCCAAAACCTTGTCCAATATACCACTTTTGTGTTTGCCTTATATCATCTACCACAACTCCCTCATAAAAAGACATAACTATCTTTAAGTTGAAGCGGTAAATTTCAGAATCCGAAATGACATGTGCAATATGACAGATGAAGGGCGGGGGATTATCAATGCTCATCACCTTTCTCTCATTTTTTCAAACCATTTCAAATTCACCTTTACTTTGTCACTGTTCATCGTCTCTCTCCATTCTTCCCCTATGTTTTTTTCTCTCCGTCAACCTTCAACCTTCAAAATTGCAGGCGAGTTCAAAAAGTCTAGTATCAACTGCTTCAGGATCCACCGGTAACACTCTTACTCATCATTTTTGTAGCGTTTTCGTGTCTCATTCCTACCGTGCATTTGCCGTTTCATTGTTTGACTCTCGTTTAAAAAATTTTCCAACTTTTCTAACCAATTCCGGTAACTTTTGTCGCCTTAATTATGCATAGAAAATCCCCTTTCATACAACCCTATTTTTTCCCAGGTAGACACCTCTACTTTTATTTCGTAGGATTACAAATCAATTTAGTCCACAACATATCGACTTGAAATTCTGTTCAGCGTATTCTACATCTTGTCCATCGTATTCAACTTCGGTATGACTTCTCTACCACCCTTAACGTTTTCGACTGTTTTTTATCTACCAACGACTGAAGATGTCTACATCGAAAAAAAACAACTACTCCCAGGAAAAACAAAACGCCTCTTCGATCTTCTATGCCTCCTCCCGGAGATTGTCCTCTTGCATTCAACGCTGACTTACTTCCTAAACAGCTCTACGCCATTGATCACTACAATCTCGAGGGCCGAATTAACTCATACTCGAAGCTCGAGTATTTGTTAGACATAGTTGAGCGCTTGAAAGAACTGAGGAATTCGACTATATCAAAAACTCGTGCTTCGACTCTCTGTTCACGCTTCCAGTACGCAAATCTTCCCTTTTCGGTTAACTTGTCTATCAAATGTTGTGCCGTACACTACAGACGAGGAAAAAATATGAGATATGGTTTCTTTTTGCGGGACAACCCTTTCGATTCTCCCTTCGAGAGTTTGGTATACTAAAAGGATTACCGTGCGGAACTTACCCTCATCCGAAAAAGATCAGGGAATGGCAAGCCAGGTCAGATTCTAAAAAACGCTTATTGGAATACACTGATATCTCCGGCTGATGAAAAAAAGTAAACCACAATCAAAGAAATTGTCTAACGGCTTAAAATTGACAAGAGAAAGGCCAGAGACAATTGGATGCCTGGGTGGAGGAGACTTCATCTCGCTCTTGTAGTAATCATTGAGGGTATTCTTCTGTGCAACAATCAGTCGGTGAGAGCTTCAAAGGAGATCGTCGTGATGGTCAAGGATTTGGAAACCTTTCAACAATATCCATGGGATCGCGAGTCTTTCATTTTTACTTTGCGAATGGTCACCGCTAGCAAGAAACACCCACAATCGATGACCTGATATTCAAACTCAATCAGTCTCACGCAGCCACCCATGGCTTCACTCTTGCCTTCCAGTTGATGATTTTCAAAGCCATTCCCGCGTTTGAAAAATATCTCCCTGACGCTAACCATGAATAAACATTCACTGACCAATCCATTGTCCAGCTTACACTTCTGAAAACATACCACAACTCCAACATCTTAGAAACAGAGAACATCGAAAATGTAAGTCTCACTTTAAATTGTTTGTCATCCACATCATTTTAGCGATGTAGTTGTGTATTAATTTCTTATCTCCCTCTTAGCTTAAAATCAACCCATCTTACAAGACTGTGATGAACTATATGATGACGTCAACACATGCCCCGACGAGGTACACGATCCTTCCGTTCTATATTTGGAACGTCTTATTCATAGTGGTTTTCAGTTTTCAAGGGATATGTGGAGAGGAGGTGTTGCTACTTGGCCCCCTATTATACTCGTTGATAGTAAACCAAAGCATGCAAGGAGGCCAACGCATCCCGAAAAACAACCACTCAGATCATCAAAGGGGACCCCGGATAAAAAAACAAAACCCAAGATCAAGGAAGTTATCCACCCGCGCATGCTGATGGACAAAAATTCGTCACAATGGACTACCTCTCACAGGTTTTAGCTTCCCATTCCGTTGAGATTTTTAACAAGTTCTCTGACGAGAAGGCGCTCTTTAAGGACGAGTTGCTCGACGAGATTATCAGCGAATTGCGGCAGGGTTGAAAGTGTCTTACTAAATCTCCACCAACTCAACCCCAAAATCATGTGAGACAGGCCTGGCCTTGTTATGAAGGTGTCTCACAAATTCTATCTGACCTTGGAAACGACAACGGAAACTACTCCCAAGCTAATGTCAACAAAGTGAAAGACCAAGTGCTTCAAAAGATTCAGAAGATATTGGTGCTGCCTAGTCAGAAAATGTTGCCTATATCAACCGACGCATGTTACACATAAATCTGTTTATAATTTTTGTCTTCTATGTGTTATCACTGCCTAGGCTAACACACCTGATGCCGAAGTCTCAACCGGTAGTGTAGAGGGAAACAACGGCAATGATGGTAACCGTCTGCCGGGTTCGGGAAGAAAAATGAAATCGAAGAACAAAAAGAACAATGTCTAGGTCATGGGTCGTGGGTTGTGGGTCTTGGGTCTTGGGTCTTGGGTCTTGAGTCTTGAGTCTTGGGTCTTGGGTCTTGGGTCGTGGGTCTTGGATCTTGGGTCTTGGGTCTTGGGTCTTGGTGAATGGGTCGTAGGCCCAAAAGATGTTCTTTTGGAACAATTTTAGATGACATATTTTGGCCTAAATATATGAGATTTTGGTTTGAATTATCGGATAAGATATTGACTCAACCGAGTCAAAGATCTTCTCCTGGATTCTCGCCCACCATCTCTCCCTCTCTCTACACGCACGAGCTCCTTCTTTACGGATGCGAAACCGCTTGTCGTTGGTTTTAAAAAACAAGCCTCGATCTCATTCTTCAATATCGTTTTTCACAAACAAAAAAATCCTTCCAACAAATCTCTCTCTCTAAAAGTAAGTTTTTGAGTTTCGAGAGTATTTCGTTTCTTCTTAGTTTGTAAACTCTGTTTTTTAGTGTAGCAAAACAGTTTCACTTCGGTTTTGCTTAATAACAGTAAGAAAATAATAGGTAAATGATGGAAAAGATGATAGGAAAGAAAACACCAGTGGAAAACTTGTTCAAAAGCAGAGTTTTAAGAGCATTATCGCATAAGTCGTGATGAATTGGCCATGTGAGGGATGTCTCGTGTGTAGCAAAAGAAACTCCAACATATGTATCTGTAAGTAGATGAGAATAGCTTGCTAACACACCAAAAATCGTCATAAACAAACAAAAAATACAAAAATTATGCACAAAACGGTTTTAAGAGAAAACTCGGTTTGTGCTCTTGAGAGAAAATCAAGAATAACGATGAAACTATGCATAATATCTAGAAACTTCCTTCTTAGAAAATGTTTCTGGATCAATTTTGACGATAAAATCCGAGATAATTTTGAAAAAATTCAAGCCAATGTTGTTTTGGTACGGTAGTGAAGTTCAGAATTTTTGGCGAAGAGGTAAGTAGCTTTACACAATTGTAGCTGGTAGACAATACAAGAGTTTATATTATGTTGTCTCTCTCATCACTCAGATCGGCGTTGTGGGAGGATCATCAGCTATGGACCATGCTCCCAATGAGAACTCATAAGTTACTACCCACGGGGCTAAAAGGCACACGCCTTCCAATGATTTACTCCCTGACCTACTTGCCAAAAGGCTTAGAAAGAAACTTGGGCGATTTATCGACTCCACTTCCAAGAAGGCAGTAAAAGTAACAACTGATGACAATCCTCTGCCCACATTTGAGGTAGTACATGCAGCAATTAATAAGAAATTCATCCACAAGATTTCATCTTATAGACGGAAATAAGCCCTTATTATGGACAATTTTTTTAAAGTCATATTATGTCCATGAAAACATTTCTTTACTTCGTCCAACTAGTTTTTAGGGAATACTTTATTGATGAACGCCGTCAACAAAACAATTTTTTTGCAACACTACACACACCACAAACCCCTATTGCAATGCATGTAAGTCACCCTTACATTTTCTCCTGTCTTGTCCTTGTTAATATTTTCACATCATCGTAACATATCTCCACCTATATTCCAGTACATTGAGGCCCTTCTCAGTGTTCTTTGGCGCAAGTAAGGCGACTTTCAGATCATGAAAAAGTTGCAATCATGGACACATGGTTCACCCAAACTCTATGTGATAAATTCTTTCGATTTAGGAGGTCTAGTAAGAAAGAGACATGGTCATGGAGTAGCATGGTGAAGAACTATGTACACGGGATTATCCCTGGACGTTAAGACATTATATGCTTCCATGAACTGGGGAAAATATCACTGGGTCGCGCTAGTCATCGATATGAAGCGATCAACTATCGTCATTTTGGACCCTTATATCAGTGCAAACGACGAAGCTAAGATGGCTAAGCGGATAAAACCCATTTGGGATGTGCTCCCAGCCGTTCTTACTGGCTTTCTTCCACCCGAGTTGTCTAACACTCACCTGCCGCACTTCTTCCGTCTTGTATTTGTTCGTGGACAATCTTCACGATAGTTGTTTGTGAAGCATTCAGCCAAATGGTCGGGTACCTACGTTGACTTGCCTATATCCCACACCCAATCCCTCCATCACTTCTTAGAGCACCGCTAAACCCTTCTCTATATTGTCCACCTGCATCTGTGTACGGATTCCAGTCAACGGTATAATCTCGATCTATTAGCTCTCTCATCTTATCAAAATCATATACAGTCGATCCATCTCCAGTGTCACTCGTTTGTCCATCACTCCACACGTCGTCCTCATGGATAAGCTGTTTGTACTTCCTCATGTCCTCGATTTCACGTTCACCCATCTTTCTTTTGCTTCCCTTTCTACTTTGATGACTTTTACTGATTTTGTCCACCGTTTTTTCATCGTTACGATAGTACATAGCCTCAAACTCTTCTACTGCTTGTAAGAAACATTCATCTTGTAAACTCGACAGTCTTCCCTCTTCCTCATCTCCGACCTCTTTGTCAATCCTATCCATACGATTCTTTATGTACCCGTTTCTGCGTTCGCCACTGCTTCTACAATCATAGCATCGTTTATTAATATTCCCTTCAATCTTACTTATCTTTACATACAGGTTCAAACTCTTTTTCACTTCTCTCATCATCTTGAAATTCCCCAGGCATCCTATAGATATTGGCGGCATTTTGGCTTGAGTAAAAACTGTTTCATCACCCTCGTATTAGAGGCTTAGCAGCATTCTATTCTCACAATCATTCACATTCAGCAACTCCACGCACTTCGCAAATATGTCCTTCGATACTCGGAAACACCATGTCTCCGACTCCATACATTCCCACTCCCCTGCAATAATCGTTACTGGCTGCGCCATCACCTGAGAACGAGAACAAGAATAAAGTCAAAAGATTAAACCCACACTTTTATGAGTTTTAATTGCTCCCTTTTTAATTTAAATTAAAACTCAAACTTTTATTAGTTTCATTTAATGCTAACAGCTTTCAAATTTCACACGCCCCCTACCACGTCATGTCCGCCACATCCATCTGACATTTTGTACTTCTCCTGCACCCATTAATCATAAGGAAACGTAAAGGTAGTTTCGGATTTTCCCCTGTCCAATGCCAAACCATTTTGGTAGTTTTAACAAGGTTTTTGGAATTGTGGTATAAACCATAAGAGATTCTTCAAATTGTGGTACTTTCAATAAAAAAACCCAAATATATATTGGTGATAAGATATAAAATTTGACGGAGAAATTGAGAAAATCATACATGCATACTTTTACGCAATATAACTGATTTTTTCAACAAAATTTGTCTGGATTAATCATTTGCCTTCCGCTATTGACCGGACTAAACCAAAATCAGAAACATTAAAATAGACTTTTAAGTTTACTTTTTAAAATAGACTGTTAAGTTTACTTTTTGTTTAATCTTGTATTAATTCACAAAATTAAACACAATAGAGATACAATGCATAGATAAATCCATAAACAAACACTCCTTAAAAGAAGTGGAACAGTTAAAGTATCGAAATAACACACTTCTTCGGCATGAACAAATTCATGATCAATAGAGGATTTCTTCTTTAAATCTAGTATCTATTATAAATCATGCATTTATTATGATTCTTAAATAATAATGAAATCTTTGTTAAAGTTGAAATCTTTTCAAAATCTTGATAGCTAATAAAGTTGTTCTAGTAATTAAAAATTAGGAAAATTAGCTAAACAGATTTTTTTTTCTCTACCTTTGTGAATCTAAATTTTTATTAATCGAATTTTAAAATAATTTTTCGACATCAAAAACACCATATTCATTCACTAAATTTACAAAAAATGCCATTCTCAAAGGAAAGCCAATCCAGAACTGACAAACTTACATGGTAAAAGGAGACATCTTATTCCTGCTTTCGCAAGACAATCGACACAAATATAATTGGTACCACAAAGAATAAAACAAATAGAAAAAATGATTTTTTTCAGCAAAAGGTTTACCATCTTATAATCATCAATTTTTGTTGCAAAGGTTGGCCACTCTTATCCAAGAACAATCCATCTCAAACCGATCCTATAGTCATGGAGACCGAAATCAAACACTTCATCACCCATAAAAACTTGTAGTTCTGCATGGGAGCTAGGTGAGAGACTTCCCTGGGATGCTTTTAGGCCTAAAAGGAAGATCTTATGCTCATAACCATGACCACTCAGGTGATCTGGATCCTTCCAAGAGCCATCAATTTCACATCTTGGAATAGGCGGGACATGTGTGGACGTAGTAGTACCCTCTATTGACTCCGTCTCAGGCTCCACATCTTTTATCTGAACTCCGATATAAAGTTAGTTAACCTCCACATTTCGACGTCGTGTAAAGAATGGCATCATGCATCTGATAGGGATTCACACACGTAATCAAAGGTGATCTTCGCCTCGACTCTTTACTCTTACCTTTTCTCTCTTCTTCTCTCTCTTTCCTCTCTTCATCTTGGCTGAAGCTACCGCTTCCACAACAAACGATAAGCCCTTTGGCATCAGCCAAATTCGTGCTTACATACCAATGATCCTTGACCTCAACAAGCTCAATTATGACGTTTGGCGTTAGATATTTTCGAAAAGCACTGCGTGAACTTTGGTGTTATTGGTCATATTTAATGGATCTGATCGTCCAACACCAGCCACCAAAAAACAATGGAAAGAACGGGATTGCTTGGTGAGGATGTGGATTTATGGCACCGTCTATGAGCAACTTTTCGACACGATTCTCAAAGCCAAATCCACCACTCGTGACCTATGGGTATCTCTCAAAGCTCTGTACCGTGACAACAAAGTAGCACGAGCTCTCCAAATTAATAACGAGCTTCGTACGCTTGAAATTGGTGACATGACTATCCAAGATTACTGTCACAAACTCAAATCTCTTTCAGATCTTCTCACCAAAGTGGACTCACCTATCTTTGAACGTGCGTTAGTGATGCAAATACTCAATGGGCTCTCCGACAAATTCGACAACATCGTCAACATCGTCAACTCATCACCCACGATTCACTGTTTCCATCCTTCACCAAAGCTCGCTCCATGCTCCTTATGGAAGAGGGCCGACTCGCCAAATCTGAAATCCTCCTCTCGACACACGGATACTTCGTCATCTCCCGATGTACATTAAACAAACTCCAACCAGCAACAACACTACAACAATAATCAAGGATCGGGAGGCTACAACCGCAACAACCATGGTCGAGGTCGAGGCGGAAAGCCTTTAAGATAAAAACAAGAATCAAACCTATGTAAATCCATATAATAGACTAGGATCCACACGTATTCTAGAATGAATCCACAAACTAAATTAGACAAGCAAAAATGAGACAACGCTCAAAAGTGAGAAAATAAAAATCAGAAACAAATAACACAAACAAATGAACAACAAAGCATATTTTACGGGTTTTCAATATATAAAATGAAACAAAGCAAAAATAGAAAATATAAAGGATAAGGGTTGGATGGACATAACCATGAGATAGGAGTTTTTAGCTTTGATGTAAGCTTGGAATCCACAAGTCTTACAAGCACAAGATGTCAAGAACTGACAAGCTGGAACGGAAATTCGCCACTCAAAAATGCGAAAAATGCCTATGTAAATCCACATAATAAACTATGAACCACACTTATATTCTGGAATGAATCCACAAACTAAAATATACATACATAAATGGGACAAAGCTCAAAAGTGAGAAAATTCTCGGTTTTTCTTATTATTTCAAATTCAAATGTGAATCTTCATTCCTTGAGCTTGGTTCAGCTTGGTTGGGTCCTTAGGCTCTTCTTTTGTCTCTTTAGACTTCTCGGCTTGTCTAAGGTGTCTGGGGCTGGTTCCTTGGTTGATGATGGATCGAATGACCTCATGATCATAGCCTCCCCCCCTTGATTAGATTTTCACCTTAAAACCGTTTCATCTTGATTTCCTCCCTTGGGATGGGGGGTTGGTTCTTCTTTGGCCGATGGCTTAGAATTGGTTGTTGCTTGCGATTCACAACAAATGATATGAGTCGGCTCTTGCTTCTTCTTCAAGATGTTTGGAATTTGTTTCTTCTCTTCTGGATTGTCGGTGGATTTGTACTCATGGATAACCTCCGGTTTAGCTTGTTGGATAACCTTCCTCCGAATTATTTTAAGAACACGTCTTCTTGTATCTACTTAGTTTGGGTCCTCTATATAAGGATCTTCTTGGTGATAGCTTCTTGGAACATAGTCTCATGGTCCATTTCATATTTCCCTAGGTGTACGTGTACTCATGGATAACCTCCGGTTTCGCTTGTTGGATAACTACCCTCCTAATTATTTTAAGCACACGTCTTCTTGTATCTATTTGGGTTGGGATCCTCCAAGGATCTTCTTGTTGATAGCTTCTTGGAACATAGTCTCATAGTCTCATGGTCCATTTCAGATTTCGCTAGTCTCATCGGCTCTTGCTTCTTCTCTGAGGATCTTGTTGATAGTTTCTTTTTGATATTCTTCTTTTTGTCTCCATCATGACAAAGCTTTTCCTGTGAGTTGTCTAATGGCGTAGGACATCCTCTCTTCCTTCGGAATGTTGTAGTACATAAACCATTCATCCATGTCTCTCTCTCTCATTCTAGATACAACTTTGGACCTTTTCCTGAAAAACTATACATTTGGAGAACAAAATTGTTATAATCGGGTTGTTGTTGTTACCATGGTTTAGCTCGTCTCATGGTCCTCCATTGATGGTCAGGTAGTTTATGATCAACCTCCTATGGACATGGCACATCTCCATAGTTAGCTTCTTCTGTCAACCATCGTTGTCTTTTGTACTCTCTTGAAACCGTAAATGTGGGATAAGGTGTTTCTGACCTAGAAATCAACTATGGATTCGAAGATAAGAAAGAACTCAGACTAGGAGATGACTAAAGGAAAGAAATGTCACCTCTAAGAGCTGGATTCCAGATGATGATGGATGAAGATGATGATAGAGGTCGTGAGTGAGAGAGAGAGAGTAAAGAGAGAAAGAGATAAAGATGAAAATATCTGATTGATTATTCTTCGATGCCAAAAAGCCTTATATAAAGTTCACAAACATAAACCGTAAACCAAGAACAAACCAACACAAATGATAAAGCAAATGAAATGATAAACCAAACCAAATGAAAGAGATAAAAATGGGTAATTAATTTTCTGTGATAATATCCCTTTGTTGGGAACATCTTTGTCCTCAAAGATGAAAATCACGATACTTGCTTATGAACTCTTGATAGAACTCCCATGTAGCTTTTTTTGGTGGCTCGCCCTTCTACTGAACAAGTAGTTTGGTCACAGCCTTGTTGTGGTGCTTAACCATCTTTTTCTCTAGCACAACTTCATGTTCTTTTACATTGCCCTTTTCAACCAAATATTGTGGCAAAGCTGGAGTAGTAGTAGGTGGATTCTGACATAGATTTTGTTGAATCACGTGGAACACATTATGGATTGCAGCGCCAGATGGCAAGTCAAGCTTACCTTATCAATGACATGGAAGGGACAATAAAAGCGAGGAGAGAGTTTATGTGGTACCTTTCTGTTTTTTTTTTTAATGAATGTTGTCTATAAGGTTGGAGCTTGTGGTAGAAAAAAAATACCAAGTTTAAACTCTCTTGATGACTTGTGAGAATCTACACTCTGTTTCATCCTATTTTGTGCTCGCGGAAGGTGGAATTTCAACATTGCAATAACCTCTTCTCGCTTCTGTAAGCTTCTGTCAACAACAACCGAGCCACATTCTCCAGGCAGATAAGGTACACTGGAGGAGGTTGACCGTAAACGATCTTGAAATATGTGCTCTTGTTGGTTGTATAAAACGTGGTGCTATACCACCACTCAGCCAGAGGGAGCCATTTGCTCCAAGTGTGAGGCGCATCTGAAGTCATGCATCTGAGGTATGTGACAAGTGTCTTATTAGTTACCTCTGTTTGACCGGGGGATGGAAGGCTGTGGAAAACTTCATGTCAACACCATGCAATTTCAATATTTTTTTTCATACTTCACTCATAAACGTAGGGTCTCTGTCACTAAAAATATCTTGAGGCATCCCGTGGAGTTTGAAGAATTGGTCCAAATAGGTTTGAGCAACTTCAATAGTTGTATATAGGGTGAATAGAGCCACAAAGTGAGCATTTTTACTGAGCTTGTCTATAACCACTAAGATGCAGTCTTTTTCTGAGGATGGAGGCAACCCTTTGATAAAATTCATGTTGATGGATTCCCATACCCCTTTAGGGACCGATAATGGTTGAAGAAGTCATGGTTTAGCAGCAAGATCGTACTTGTTATGTTGACAGACCGAGCAATTCCTTATATTGTTCTGAACTTTCTAAACTCATTTTCGACTAGTAGAAAAGGGATTTAACTATGTGTAGTACTCTACCAGATGGACTTCCCACAGCTAAATCATGCAACATTTAAGTATTTTCAGTTTCACTTAAAAATCATTCCCAACCACTAACTTGACCTTATGACGCAGCTTTTCATTGACATAAGTGAATGCAGGGTTAGATGAACTAGTAGTTTGAAGTTTTGAAATTACCTTGTTGAGATGAGGATTCTGCCAAGCCGAATTGAGTCATACAGCCTCTGATGAGCTTGAGAGAGTAATGTGTAGGAGTTGTGAACCTGTGACCCTCGATAAAGCATCAACTGCATGGTTCTTTCCCTTGTTTATATTGAAAAGTGTAGCCCATTAGTTTAGAAAGCCACATATGTTGGAAATGGGTGGTTACCTTCTCTTCCGTCAAAAACTTGAGGGTCTTTTGGTATGTATTTATGATGAAAGGCTTGTGTGCAAGATATGCATTCTATGTTTGTGTTGGAACTCGTTTTTGACGAGATTATTTTACACCATTTTCTGGTGAGTTTTTCGACGAAGATGTCCGTCGGAGTTACCAAATTTATCGTCGCCGTGAGCACTATGAAATAGTGCATTCACATGTCAAAATAAGAGTTGATTTGAATGAAAAATAAATGTCCAAAGTGGGTGACAAGGAAAGCTTCTAAAGCTTGAAATTTGACTAAGTGTCAATTGTGCCACATTGGAAGTTAGAGGTGTATCCCTCTTGTATATAAAGTGGAGAATTCTTAATAAGATTCAAAACCTTGAGCCACTTTATGTAGAGATGAGCCCAACTATGCTAAACAACACACGCGGCACACGCGATGAACCGGGCCGAGCTTGGGTTCGGGTTTAGGCGTTGAGCCGTCAGGCCCATTAACGTATACTTTTTGCTTTCAGTTTTTATCTGGATATATGATCAATACAAGATATTAATTTGGTCAAGCAATTAAGTGGATTTGAATGTTCATCTTCGTAACTGCTCATTCTCTTTTATGGCACATAATTACTGTTCATATTGATGGAGCATTATGGCCTTAAAAAGGTGGGAGACTTGGTCTCTCTCTCTCTCATTCATTTTTCCAACAACAAAGAATCCTTCATATGATTTTCTTTCTCTCTTTTTTTCTCTATGAGAGTACCAACACAAAATTATGGTTCATAAGCTTTTGTTGTTAAATGATGCTCAACGGGAGAACCGTGTGGTTGTATCATGGGATTCTGGTTGCATCAAACCGTCACACTACGGGTAATTAAAAATTTAAAAAAAGAGTGTCTCGCCTCCGCGTTTTCATCCATCAATTTGTGGTATCGATTTTTGTAATTATGTTTTTTGTTTTTTTATCATCTTAATAGCAATTTTTCAATCTTGCCATATTGTAAAAATCATGGTCTTACAGTTTATACTGCATGAACCACTGCCATTAGCTCATTCTCATAAACAGATAAAGCTTGATGTCGAGGACCAAGAGCTCTACTAATATAGCAGATTGGATGACTATCTTGCATCAAAACCGCTCCAATCCCAATGTTAGACACATCAATCCTTCTCCAAGTTTGGTAAAGCTAGAGCCGGAGTAGTGGTGAGGGCAATCTTAAGGTTCTGAAATGTAGTGGTGGCCTCATAATTCCATGTAAACCCTCTTTTTTGAGTAAGTTGGTCAAGGGGCAAGCAATCACACTATACCTTTGATGAAGCGCCGATAATAGTTAGTCAGACCTAGGAAACTCCTAAGCTGCTTCTGAGATGAAGGAGAAGGTCACTCTTTGATTGCTTTCACCTTCGTTGGATCAGTCTTCACACCTTCAGCTGAAATAAAGTAACCCAAATATTCAATGATTGTGGCCTCAAATGTACACTTGGATAATTTGAGGTATAGTTGTTAATTTTTGAAGATGGAAAAACACCTCCTCCAAGTGTTGTCAATGCTCATTCCAAATGGCTATAAAGCAGTATATCATCAAAGAACACATGTATATCCTGAAAGAAATGATTCATTAGTCCCTGAAAAGTTCAAGTAGAATTAGTTAGGCCGAAAGACATAACAAGATATTCATAATGCCCTGAGTGAGTCTTAAAATCTGTTTTGTAAACATCCTCTGGTGACATCCTCAATTGATGAAAACCTGCTCTCAAATCCAATTTAGAAAAGTACTTAGCTTCTTCCGGCTCATCCAGTAAGTTAGCAAAGGCATTGGGTATTTTTTTATTATGTTCTGCTTATTATGACTTTTATAGTCCACACACAAACGCCATATTCCATCATTCTTCTTAACAAGAACAATTGGTTAGGCATAGGACTAGAGCTGCCTTGTATAATTCTTTGCGTCAACATTTCCTGTATCATTCTATCTACAACATCCTTTTGTAGAGAAGAGTATGTGTAGGGTCTCAGATTGACAGGATTAGCCCCAATTTTCAGTGGATCTTATGATCAACCCTCTCTGAATGGTGGGAGTCATACAAGTTCTTCAAATAAGTCAGAATAAACATGTAGGAGATATTTCAAACATGGGTTATTCGACAGTTCCCTCACATTTGTGGAAATATGGGAGAGCAAAGCTTCTGGTTCCAAGGAGGTGTATCTTGTTGTATTAGTGATTTCTTGGACTTGCAACAAACCTTTTTGTGACTCTTGGAGCATTTGTTTATTAAGGCTGCTCCCCTTAACCATGTTACAGCCTGATTTGATAACCCTTCTTAAAACATGATTCATTCCTCCTAGATTGAACTCCATCCAAAGCTTTAAGAAATTGGACCTAATTCAGTGAGCCATTGTATTCCTAAAACAAAGTCACAACAATCCAGTGGTAGACTTTCGATCTCTGTACCTGTAACCCAGCAATTTCCATGTAAAATTTCTGCATTTGTAACTAGACAGCATGTTGTTTCCATTGGCAGCGGCAACTGTCATTGGTTTGGTCATCTCCAATACACATCCAAGCCCTTTAGCCACATTTAGATCGAGGAAGTTATGAGTGCTTCCAGGATCTATCAATATGTATAACTTTTTCTTCTCGTATTGGCCCACTACTCGCATACAGTAGAAAGTGGCGGAGCCACTCAAGGCATTAATCGAAATCGTGGGTGACTTATCTACAACCGTCACACTAGTCTCCTCCTCCAATTTTTCATCAGACTCTTCATCCTCATTTAACTCATTCTCCTCACCTTCCATGAAGAAAACACGTGTTATCTTATGCTTCAAATGATGACCAGGTGTAAACGGTTAATCACAGAACATACACAAACCCTTGTTCCTCATATCTTGCATCTCCTGGTAAGAATATTTCTTAGTGGTTTTCTCAGTATGTGATTTTGAGATGAAGCTTGGGTTATAAGGTTGAGGATTTGGGGATGAAATGATAGGTGATGTGTTTGGGATCTTGTAATGAAGTGAATTGTTTGGTCTCTGAAATGGATTGAATGGAGCTCTTGTTTGTTTCACAGGCGTGTGCATAAGAGAGGACTCGTGGAGCTTAGCTATTCTGGTTGCAGTTGACACAGTTTTGACCTCAAATAGTCTTCCGTGAAAAGCTAAGTGGGAGTTCATATTCGTCAAAAATATGTTGAGAGCATGAGCTTCTGGTAACATCAATCTCGTTAAAGCGCTTTCAAACTTCTCCACATAAATTTCCACAGGAAAACCAACTTGCTTCAGACTCACCAATTCAGTTAAAGGATCATCGTAAAGATCTCCAAACCTCGTTGATATATCAACCACGAAATTTTTCCAAGAAGAGAAGATACCATACCGATTGTCCATATAGTTATGGCGCCATTCTAGAGCATTTCCCTCTAGATGCAAAGAGGTTAATCTAACTTTCAACTCCGAAGAAAAAATTGGTCGCATTTGTAAACCCATTCACACACCTTCGAGCCATCAACTGAGGAGAACCTGATCTTAGATAATCTAGTGACCATACAGTTTGGCAGCAATGAAGCTTTGTCCTTATCCAGAGTGGTTTTACCCGTTAAATTTTGATTAGAACGGTTTAGATCTGGAGGATCTAGGGGTCGCAATTATTCTAGAAAAAACATATCAGTTGGTGGTGATGGGCTAGACTCCTCATGATTAGGTTTCGATGATCCATGAGAGAGGTACTTGACCAACATCGATTCCAAATCAGATTTCATATCTGCGAGCTTTTCACTCATGGATGTTTCCAGCGCATCGCATATGTGTGCTTCTTTTGCTCATCAGAATGATTCACTTGTTGGAGACGCATCTCTTCTACCTGTTTATTGAGGTCGATTAGGGATTGGTGTCTCGTATCTGCCATGATTTTGGGTCCAAAGTCTTGGGCTATGATACTAATACGATTCTCCTAAGATCGGCACTCTGAAGCGTGTTGGAGATAAACTTTGCAATCATAAAACCAGAAAGGATTCATGATTCAAAGGATGTGGATCGAATGGTCGCACAGAGGATGCGGAAGGCCTCTGATATTCCACTGATCTTCTCAAGGATATTATGCACCAAAAGAAGAACAGGTTTTCCTATGGATATTACACACCATAAGAGATGATCCAAATTTAAGAGATTTTGATAAAAAAATATGGATAAAGGTTTCAGAATAGAGTACATAACATATAAAGAGAAGAGATGTGGCCGTGAACAAGTCTCAAGGCTAATCTCGAAAATACAAGCATTTAATCATAAGTTTGAACAGAAATAAGGCTCCTCTTTCCCTCCTTTGCCGAATTATTCAAATGAATAAGGCATTGGGCTTCGGTTCAACAAATGGGCAATGGTGAAGAGAATCAGCTTGCGTCGTTAAAAACCTTGTCAAGAAAACCCATTGGGACAAAACTTGACAAGGGAAAAAGAGTACAAACCGAGACCCTTTCCCATTTGTTGAATCACTTAGCTTGAATCAAAACCAGAGTGCTTTGACAAGCTTTTCCTCCATATTTGTTGTCTTGTTGGATCTTCATCTGATTACGTAGTCCTCCAACAGCTTGATTGAACTTCTTGGCTCTTGATCTGGTCATTGGTCCAGCCGGTGCAACAAGATCATCCTCAGCTACAAGCTTATCCTCGGGTTCAAACTGCTCCTCAGGTTCAAGCTCATCCTCTTCATGTTCCAAGCTCCTTGTGCTATCTAGGATCATATCAGATACCAATAAAACCGTAAATGTGAGATAAGGTGTTCTTGACCTAGAAGTCCGCCATGGATTCAGAGATAAGGAAGAACTCATACTAGGAGATGACTAAAGGAAAGATATGTCACCTCTACGAGCTAGATTCCAGATGATGATGGAGGTTGTGAGTGAGAGAGAGAGTAAAGAGAGAAAGAGATGAAGATGAAAATATCTGATTGATTATTCTTCGATGTCAAAATTAAGGCCTTACATAAAGTTCACAAACATAAATCGTAAACCAAGGACAAACCAACACAAATGATAAACCAAATGAAATGATAAACCAAACCAAATGAAAGAGATAAATTGGGTAATTGATTTCCTGTGAGAAAATCTAATCATCGGTTATAAAGCTATATGCCAATTTTTGTTTGTTTTTTGGCTTTTACGAATTTGTGAGAAACAAAAACAGAAAAATAAATCAAAATGGACTAGGGAAAACCAAAATCTTGGCATTCATTGAATAGATTCCCATGATTGGATTGATCTAAATTTTTGACACATGATAACTACTTGAGTTATCTCTTTCATTTGGTGTTTTTTTAAAGTAATTCTAATCATCGGTTAGAAAGTTATGCCATTTTTTGTGAAGACATGTCAATCTAGCGTGTGGAAGAAGCAGGTGCGGGATTTTGACAGAGGCCAAAAGGATCGACCAGTCCATCAAAGAATCGATCGATCCTCACCAAGAAAATCCGCAGAGAAGTGGCAGAAGCTACAAAGATCGATCCCAAGGACCTTTCCTTAGACAAAAGAAATGTAGTTCTAAACTTCTTGTTTTACCCTGGAATCATCTTAACTCAACCCAATTCGATCCGAAACCTATATATACTTATTTTAGTAACTTTTTAGGCTACACTTCATTTGTGCTTTATCTACGCTTGAATTTTCTACATACATTCAGCTTTTGTTTCTCTGGGAGATGAATTTATGATTCTACAATCTTTTGGAAATATGTTTGAACCCCTTTAATATTATTGCAGTTTCATGATTTTTTCTTTCATAACTTCTTTTGATTTGATTATTGCTATGTGTGAGTAGTTTCATAATTAGATTTTAGGGTTTCAAAGGATTCATGAATTGCTAGTTAAGATTTTTGTATAGGGAATTGCCGATTGGATTCTTTGTCTAGGTTGTTCGTAGTGCTGAAATTAAATTAGCTACCTACTTTCTGTTCTAATGTCGTTTAGATAAAACGAAAGTTGATTTAAATTCCTAAAAGAAGCTAGATGAGCAAAACATCTTTAGCCAACGAGAGTTGATGTTATTGTGTTTTGTGAACCTATCAAACTCGATCATAATGCATGTTTAGAACTTTTGGATTCAAACGGAAGTTTAGATTCGTAGATCTATAACATAGGGATTTGATACTCTGGGAGGAGATTAACACAGTCTTGTGGTTTGAGTTCGAGAATGATATTGATTTCCTTGTTTGATAATATGTTATGCAATTTATGTTTTCTGAAATTTCTCCAGGAATCTGACCTTTTTAGTGGCTTTTCATCATTTATTTACTTTGCCATTTACTTTCCTTGCATTCAAAACAAAACAAATTCATATTTTTGTCTTAGCTTTAATTTCCTTTTTATACCATTGCAATTGTCTTTGCACTTGTAGTTGCTTTCTAAGGTTAAAACTAGAGTGTATTAATAATCTAGTGTTCACTAATCTATCCTAATAGCGTTTTCACAAGGACATTGACCTTGTCTCGGATGAAACGAGTTCTTGATCTGGTCATGGGCAAGTTACGCACAAATGGGATGTCTATAGCTGGTTCTTGCTGGATGTTTTCATCACAACTACTTGATTGGTTCTTCTTAGCTCAAGAGACAAAAATAATTTTTTTAGCATTTCTCTAGGTTAACAGGCTTGTCTTTACAAAATCTAGAAATAATAGAATCGTCGCTACCATTTTGGTTTAACTTTGTTATGGAGACGTATTTTACAAAAGATTTTATCAGTGGTTGTTAACAAAGCTTCTGCTCTTGTTAGCTCAAGTTTTAATTCAGATCTCCTCTTCATTTATTTCTGGTCTCCTAATTAATTTGTCGTAGCTACCAAATTCTTTTTTGATAATGTAGATTTTAACTGATATATTTTTTAAATAGGTTATTCATATGGTTGGTTATGGTTCGAAGATGATTCTTTATAGTGTAATTGGTGTTTTATAAAACTAATTCAAAACTTAAAAAAAAAAAAGAAGAAGAAATTTTAGCATTCTTTCCAAATTTAGCTATTGTAGTTTCAAACATATTCCAATCTTTCAATTCTGTTATTGTCTCCTTTCCGAAAGAGATTTGAATTGCAAAAGCGACATAAACCTTATCCGAAACATCAGCCTCCGGACAAAGTGGTGTTTGGTTTCCTCGGTCAATGGCAAATGCGAGCACTGGTAGCTCTTTGACACGTGGGGCCAACGCAGACCACTAGAAACAGATACGCCACGTAAGCTCTACAACTCGGATTTTGCTACGCTTATCTAAAAATCAAAGATTTCGTGGTGCCACATCATTAGAATCTTGTGTATGGCGCTCCAAATGGATACACCATAGAAAATAGAGTAAAAAAAACACGTAAGCCAAAATCTATCACTTGTCTCATGCTTTTCTTACTAAAATCATTGACCTCATATCCACAATTGTGTCCACGTGCCAATTCTCAGATTATCAAATAGCGATGTCAAGACTCAAGAGTAAAGCTTGATGAGTCTCGAATCTGACCAGAAGGTGGTGGGCTAGTGGTTGGGCGATTTGGGTGAAGAATGCAACTCCCACATTCCAGGTTCGATTCTTCCCTACGCTGTTATCAACACTTTGTTGGGAAGTCTGTCAGTTGGGCCGAAGGCCCAATTAGTTTACCTGGTAGTTAGAAATGCAGACAGTCTATTTATCCCCGGACATTAGTCGGAAAGCATCTCAAACTCGGGCCAGGCAGTGTGGTGGTCCTTCGGGGAGAAGTCCACTATGTAGCACTTCGGTGTGTTCCTACCGAGGCTGATCGGAAGCCGATCGGATATATCAAAAAAAAAAATATATATATATATATATATTTGAAATTTGTTGTAACTTGTAAGATAGATATTGAGTGACGGTGGCAATAGAAGTAACTAGTTAGTGAAATAAAAAAAATAAAAAACTAGTTAGTCAAATATATTTTCTATAACTAATATTGTGTTTATCAAAAAGAAAAAAAAAGACTTCATTCGAAGAAAATATAAAAATAATAAATTCTACTAATTTATGAATATTTAATAGAAAAATTTGCTCAAATAATTTTCAAAAGTACCTTTATTACTATAACAACTTCTTCCAAACTTTGTTTACTCAAACAATCTTAATAAGTTAAAAAAAAATCATTTAAACTTTTTAAAAACTTCTTTATTACGAAAATGCCATTTTGATTTTTTTTTTACAAAAAAAAATTATAAAATCTGGAAAAAATACAAAAAACTCTAATTTTTTTTTCACTTCTCTCTCTTTGACGGCGCTCTCTCTCCTTTTTCTCTCTATCTCTCGTTTTCTTCTCTCCCTCTCACAATATCCGACATCGTTTTCTTCGGCTTCGGCGATGGCAACGGCGACAGCGATGGCGACAAGCAAACG
Source organism: Kernera saxatilis (assembly GCA_900406395.1). Lineage (NCBI taxonomy): Eukaryota > Viridiplantae > Streptophyta > Magnoliopsida > Brassicales > Brassicaceae > Kernera > Kernera saxatilis. The sequence continues at coordinate 52,163 of OVAY01000255.1, read as the reverse complement.
AGTCTTCCAGCGGGTATGCTTTGTTTTATATAGATTTGTTTCGTTTCGTTTTTGTTTTTCATAGATTTCGTTTCGTTTTCGTTTCAGTTGTTATGATTGCTTTTATCTAAGTTTCATTCATTCTCAATTAAGAAATTATTCTTCCAGATTCGTTTTCGCCGCTATCTTCATGGGGATGCTTGATTCTGGATTAGGGATACAGTGTTTTTTATTTATTTTGTGGTAAATTTTATTAAATATTGAGAGTAGAGTTTATATTCATTTAGTGGTAGACTTTGTTAAATACCGGTGGCAGAGTTTATATATATTTTGTGGTAAACTTAGTTAAATATTGATGGTAGATTTTATGTTTATTTTGTGGTACGTAGACAAATTTGTTAAATACTGATAGTAGAGTTTATATTTATTTTGTAGTAGACTTTGTTAAATAGTGATGGTAGAGTTTATATTCAGTTTTTGGTATTTTATTAAGATGGCATTTTTTTTTTTTGATCCTAATGATCCGTTCTTGAATGTTTTGCAGCACATAATCGTTAAATTTTATATGTTGAAGAAAAGGTCTTTGCAGAACCCAACTCCATTTCGTATTGAAAGGATTGCTTTCTTATAAATAAGAATGATTCGACAAGAATGAAAACTATGGTGTAATGACTATGTTTATATTAATAAGTTTACTGCCTATATATAAAGTGTTGTAACTGTCGTATTAAGTTTGCTATATCTATATGTCAAATCTGGTCAACGCCAAGAAATATGGGCTGCTAAGTATATATTTGTGCCGCCTAGGAAATACAAAGACGAAATACAAAGACGAACTAAATCTTCTTTAAATTGCCACAAAATATACCTTTCTTCATGATGCGGACATCGAATCAAACCACAATCCCAACCAAGTATATGAGGACATCATGCATTCCATAGAACCATTAGAAAGCACTTGGTCCGAACCAAACTACCACAATGCACCAAATGGGGTAGTACTTCAACCATCATCTGACTCCACCTCCGAAATAAGTCTAAGCTTCAATATCTCTCGACCAATCAAGCATTTATAAGAGAACGGTCGAAACAAAAAACAAAAAACTCAAGCCAATTCAGAAATATCCGAGAAGGTTTTCCACTATCCAAATGAAGGCTCCATCGAGGAACTCGACCCAAATGACATGAGTTTCAAGTTTTCCCAAGAAATTCATCATCCTAAGAAGATCGATCGAGAAAAACAAGAAAAACTCGAGCCGATTCAAAAAAATCCGATGATAGAAACGACAGTAGATTTGACATATGTTATATAATAAAATGGTAGTAGACTTATTACTTCGACCATCACCTCAATCCACTTCGAAATTGGGTCAAAACTTCAAGATTCCTCGACCAATCAAACATTTAGAAGAGAACGGTCGAAACATAATAAGAAAAACTCGAGCCAATTCATAAATATATGAGGAGATTTTCCACAGTCCAAATGAAGACTGCATCGAAGAACTGAACCCAAATGACATGAGCTTCAAAATTTCCCAGGAAATCCATCATTCTAAGAAGATCGATCGAGACAAAACTAGAAAATTCGAACCGATTCAAAAAAATCCGAGGATAGAAACGGCAGTAGACTTGATCTATATTATATAGTAAATGGTAGTAGACTTATTAAATCATTATAATAGACTTATTACTTCGACCATCACCTTAATCCACTTCAAAATTAGGTCAAAGTTTTAAAATTTCTCAAGAAATCCATCACTTTAAGAAGATCGATCTAGACAAAACTGGAAAAACTCGAGCCCATTCAGAAAAACCCGAGGAGACTTCTCGTACATTTATGACACTGTGATATACTGCAGCAGATTTATATTATTTATGTAGTAGACTTATCTGGGTACTCTTGATATGTTTCGTGGTATTCTTGCAATCATGGAGAATCTGAAATGACATAATCAGAAAATCTCATTTTTCATAATTTTATTACAAGTCTACCACCATTTATCTATCTTAAATCTACAATCCCAAATAAATCTTCCATTCGGAGGTATTTATAGTAAGACTCAAAAATATAGTTAAATCTACTGCGGCAATATTTATCTGCTGTAACTATGGGTTAAATCTATTGTGAGCATATTAATGTGCTATAACTGAAAATAAAACTACCATCGCTACGAAGTTGATCTAGTAATTTTTGAAGATTAGATTACTCAGCCACTATTAACAAAAAACTCTACGGTTTATTAAATAGATCTACCATACACTATTTATCTACCACCAATATTTTTATAAAAATACGGTAGATTTTAAATATCAACAAAATAACTCTACGACCCCAATAACTCTACCATGGAAACCAATAACTCTACGAAATAAATCTACCATTCCTGATATATCTACCGTTCACATAATATCTACCGCCTCGTGAAACAATTCTACGAAATAACTCTACGGCCTACCAATCATATCTACCATTCCCAAAATAACTCTACCATTCTAAGAATTTCTACCACGTCATAAAATAACTCTACGAAATAACTCTACCATTCATCCCATCATAGCTACCATTTCCAAAACAACTTTGTTGCTAATTTTAGTACATTTTTTGAGATAGCGAATGTGTGAGAGAGAGATAAGACAAATTAAAGACAAAATACAGAATCGTCCCTGCGTTGATTTGTGCTAAAATCACAACAGTGGGCCCTGCCTATTTTATTTTTGAAACGAGTGTGCAACTAAGAGAGTGTGTGCAGATTTTTATTTTTTGTTTTTGCTTTTATTTTTGTTTTTTTTCTCCTTTCCCTCTATTTTTTTTAGTTCGATTTATTTACAAAATCTTAATAAAAAAAATTATAACAACCACATATTAATCTTTTAAAATTTTATACGAATCCAAAGAGTTTAATTTTGCTATATTTTTTAAATATGTAACAGCAGTGTACATCGATATTGTAAAACATGGTGTACGATGATATAAAAGGTGGTGTACGATATATGACGCTAAAAACACTAATGCTTCTACACTATGACATCCTATAAACTGGAACATGAATTTCCTTAACAAAAAGTAGATCTTCCATCTTGCCTTTCAACATACGATAATTTGCACCATTCAAAGTTATTATTTTGTCCATATTTTCCATCACTCACACAAGCAAAACCAATAACCTAAAGTTATCAAAATCCAAAGCTCTTAAACCACAAACTTTGATACCATTATGTTGAGGAAACACAATGCACAATGGTGCATTGGAATAAAGTTTTCCGCTCTTGTGTGAACCTATGAAGAAGAACATATAAACAATAGTGACAAATTTAGTTTGCAAAAACTTTTTCGATCTGATAAGTAAAAAACATTGGACTGTAATCCACTCAAAATTTAATATAAATTTAATATATGAAGTATTTAAATTACAATCACGCCATCACGCCCTCCTGTTCCCATAGAGGTAATCTAGAGACTTAAACTCCAAAAACTGAAAATCGTACATACGCTAACAACCACACTAAAACTCTGATATACGAGAAACAACATGTTAACACACAAATCCCACCATTGACTCTCAAAATCAATGAGTCATGAAGCTTTGTTGAACATTTTAGCAAGATGAGAGCACATTGAGCCTTTGAATATTGTCTTGAATAATTAATAGGTGACAAATTCTTCATTTCCTACATGAAAAATATCACATCAATTCTTAATCCATATCGAAACCATCATTATCTATCACTTTTACAGGAAACATATCCATCACTTCTACATAATTTTTTTTTTTTTTGTGCTTTACAAAAATTAGATTAAGATGAATTCATCTATTCACACTTAACCCTAAATACAATAACAACTTTTGGGATTATAAGTGGCCCAAATCTGATTAATTTTAAATCCAATTGGTGTCTCCTCTAGAAAGAACACTGACACATATCAAAATTAACCACAATTCGGAGATGGCAAACTAAAAATAAAATAAAAAATCTGACACTTTAATTATCAAAAAAGAATAATCTGACACTATAATCATCATATTTTTAATTATATGATTATTAACAAAAAATCAATTTAAATATATATTACAAAAAATAAAAAGCAAAACAGAAGAAGAGATATTATTAGCTCAAAAGAATCTATAAATTATGTTTTAACAAAGAGAAATTTTCAAAAATACCATATTTTAAGTTTTTTTTGAAAAAATATCACAACAAGTTTTTTTCATCCAAAAATACTACTATTAGCTTAATTTCAAAAAAATCCAAAAAACTTAAATTTAATTATAAACCCTCAAAACTAAACTCTAAACATTCAAACTAATCATAATCTCTCAAAAGTCAAAACTAAACCCTAAATCAAAATTATTGAACCTAAATCTAAAAAAAAAAAAATTCTAAACTCTTAAAACTTGTTTTTGGTTTTGTAATGTTTTTGGAAAAAAAAACAGTTAATTGTTGTATTTTTGAAAAAAATAAATTTGTTGTGATATTTTTGAAAAAAAAAACTTAAAACATGTGATATTTTATTGAATTACTTTTTAATAAATTACTTTGTTTTATTGCAATTAACATAAGTTCTCTAATTGACAAAAAGATGCGAATCCATTTAAGAAATTGAATTGAGAAGATGCGTAATGATTAACACGGCTAATTTAATTTTAATCCTCCAAAATTAAAAGCAATAAAGTAAAATTTACTAAGCAACGTTTTTTTTTCATGTATATATAATCTCGTCTCGGGTTTGCTCTTTCTGCTTAAGTCTGATTAACTTCTCTCTCTCTCGCTCACTCGCTTCCACGGATCGAAAGTCCTTCGATTCGCCCTCTAGGGTTTCTCCATTCCTCGAATTCGTTCTCCATGTCGCGTCTGTGAAGCAATGGCGGCTAGCTCCGCAGTCTCTCTCCTTGATATCAGGCTCCGTCGATTCGGCGTTGGCACAAGTAATCCTGAATTGCGCCTGAGGAAATGGAGAAGGAGGCGTCTATGGTTTGATGGCGATCAAGCCGGGCCTCCGAGGCGATTTAGCTGCTGCGCTGATATGCTTGCACCGATCCGCCGCTCTGGGGGTTGCGAGATGTCGGAGGAAAGGCGTTCCGATCAGAAGACGAGTGCCCATGGAGCCGGAATCAAAACTTCTTCCTCTGCAATGCCATTTGCATCTCCCAAGTAAGTTATGGACTTGATTTCGCTGTCTAATTCGTTTCCATTATAAGGTCAATTATGTTTTCTTCCAATCGAAAATTCTTCATCTGAGCAAGACTTAAGCACGAATTGCTTCTGGCTTGTTGTCAATTCTGCTAACCAATTTTATTTTTTAAATCCCTCTTTGCTAAAACCAATGCGATTTTGATAGTTGTGTTTTTCAAGGTGCTAAGATGATCTTAGTCTCTTCTTCTATGGCTGCTTAGGAAGTTTTTTTGTTGATGTGTTTATGTAAGTCTCTTTGTTTTCAAATGATAAAGACAGTCTCTATTAATTCTGCGTTTTGTTGGCAGGTCTCGATTTGTGTCCAAGCAAGAAAAGTTCTACCCTCGTTGCACTCCAAGGCTAACTGGCCCTCAGTCCCGTGATACTCCGCCTAAAAGAGGTGATTTACTGATATTCTTTCTGCGTATTAGGTTTATCTGCATTCTCACTCATGTTGCTCATTTTTTACGAGTGTAGAGCCCATGCCACGTTTTAATCGACGAACTGTAATAAAGTTTTCACCTTGTCATTTTTATAACTGTAGACACCGGGATTGCGAATGAAAAGGATTGGGGCATCGATTTATTGAATGAGAATGTGAATGAGTCTGGCAGTAATGAAGATGGCAGTACTTGGTTTAGAGAGAGCGGACAGGACCTAGGAGAAAATGGGTACAGATGTCGGTGGACAAGGATGGGCGGTCGATCCAATGATGGCTCTTCTGAGTGGACAGAAACGGTACAAACTCCCTTGGTTATTCTTCTCATTATCGCCATTGATATTACCATACTTGACTATTACTTGGTTTGTGAGAAAACCTTATGAGGTTAAGAAAAAGCAAATTTTCGAGGATTTATGCCGTATTAAATACTGGGATACCATTCTTATTGTTCCCTGAGTTTAGTTATCCTGAGCTTACTCTTGATGACCCCATGAAAGTAATACCCCAGGTGGCCGCGTTTAATCGGATTTATTGATATCATTGACAGTGGTGGGAGAAAAGTGACTGGACCGGATACAAAGAATTGGGTATTATTCCCATCCTACTCTACTTGAGGTTATTCATTTCTTATTGTTTTCTGGGAAGCCTTTACTGTTAGAAATTGACTTGATATCTAGTTCGTTTTGTCGCGCTTCCTTTCCTTTTCCTCACTGGAGTGAAATTTTGGTAGGCGTGGAGAAATCTGGTAAAAATGCCGAGGGTGACACTTGGTGGGAAACTTGGCAAGAAGTACTTCATCAAGATGAGTGGAGGTCTATGTTCTAACATTCCCTTTGGCATCTTTGCTAACATCTTTCGCAATGCTAGATTCCTTACAGTCTTATCAAATTTCAGTAATCTAGCGAGAATCGAAAGGAGTGCACAGAAGCAAGCAAAATCAGGAACCGAAAATGCTGGTTGGTACGAGAAATGGTAGGTCGATAACAACAACACAACTTGTAAATATTACTCTGCATGTCTACTTTTTTGTTTGATATAAGAGAGAAGCTTATGCTGCTGGACTAAAACTATCATTCACTAAAAATCAGGTGGGAGAAGTACGATGCTAAAGGGTGGACAGAGAAAGGAGCACATAAGTATGGTAGACTAAATGAGCAGTCATGGTGGGAGAAGTGGGGGGAACATTATGATGGAAGAGGATCTGTTCTCAAATGGTTTCCTCCAACTACTATATTTTATTTTACGAGTCCTAAACTTTTCGCATACTGGCTTTATATAAGCTCCTAAAGACACATAAGAGCAATAAGCATCCTAGTGACCCAGATGAACATTAATCTGCGAGAGACTTGAGATCAAAGAGATTGTGTTAAAGGTTTTGATTTTGTTTATTGGTGAACTATTCAGGACAGACAAGTGGGCTGAGACGGAGTTGGGGACCAAATGGGGAGACAAGTGGGAAGAGAAATTTTTCGGTGGGATAGGTTCACGTCAGGGGGAGACATGGCATGCATCACCTAACAGCGACCGTAAGTTCCTTCTTCTTTTTTCTTCCAATTCTATCACTTGACTATTTTTTGTAATCCCCGCCTAAACCAGAGTCTTTCACACGTTTCTAGGTTGGTCCAGGACGTGGGGAGAGGAACACTTCGGAAACGGGTAAGGAACTTTGAATACAAAGGCCTCAATTTTTTGTTTTCTTTGGCACTTGCATTTATGTGCAATCAACAACATGCATAAATTGGCATTTGAAACGATCGATTGAAACGATCGAGGTCTAATATAAGGTCCTTGATCGCAGAAAGGTTCACAAGTACGGAAAGAGCACGACAGGAGAAAGCTGGGACATAGTGGTGGACGAAGAAACATACTACGAGTAAGAGAAAGAGAGAGCTTACATCTTAAGAAATTATGTGATTTGTTTATTAATCTATCTTGGCATCTTGTTTTGGTGAAGGGCCGAGCCGCATTATGGGTGGGCAGATGTGGTGGGTGATTCAACACAGTTGCTCTCGATCCAACCACGAGAGAGACCGCCGGGTGTCTACCCGAACCTCGAGTTTGGGCCATCTCCGCCTCCTGAGCCCGACCAACCACAATGACATCGTCTCTGTTTGCTTAGCTTATTAGCATAATAGCCTTTTTGCCTGTCATTTTTTGTTTTTTTTTCGATAAATTTAGAACGTTGTGAATTATGGGTTTATATAATATAATTCTCATCCATTGATCTCACGTCCATATCTTGGGGATTTCTTGCTCAAGTGGTTAGTATTATTCCTCACACATAACCTTCAATTTGAAATACATATCCCTAGAGGATCAAGGCTCACATGAGCTTCTCCATCATTGATAAGCTCCAATTCTCAGGAATACATCGATTGAGGAGGTATCATATTTTGGGTTGGTTGATAAAATATGCAGAAAGATTAGGGTACATAAAGCTATAACTATGCAGACATTTAGTCACCTTCCATTGCTAGTTCGAGAATGCAAGAGGCCAACACACATTTCAGATGGTGAAGATGTTTTGTGTTATTTAATGGAAGTGGATAAATATCAATGTAGAACTGTTTTGCATATGGAGCTTATCAATGATGTCAAACAAAATCAGGGGTTGAGCAAAATTAGGAGTTTAATCAAGAGAAGATCAGGGAAGGAAAGTTGTTGTAAGTAATAAATAGATGCTTCCAACTGGTGGAGCGAATGATAGCACTGGTGATATCGTTACACATTACTCAAGGGAACCATCACAACAAAAATGAGTTGGTGGACAATGTTGCATATGCTGAAAACGATGAAAATGTGATGTGGATAACTATGTAACATTTGAAGATATTGAGGTCACATCTGGTGTAAAAAGAGATGAGTTTGTAAATCTTGCATGGGAAGATGGCCTTAATTTGATGGTAGGCCAAGCATTTAGAAATAATGAAACATTGCAATATTTAGTTGAAAAAGTTGGACAATATAATAAAGTCGGATGCGACGAGATGCGTCGCAAAATGTTTTGAAGCAAAAATGGTTGCAAGTGGCATTTACAAGCTGCGAAGCTTCGGAATACCGATTGTTCCTCTATTAGAACTCAGAATAAGATTCATGCATGCTCTCAGGCAACTATAAGTACTAGCCAAAATATAAGGAAATGCACAACACGGTTAGTTGCTTCGGTTTTGGCTGAAGATTATCTGGGTAAATGTGACACGCCAAGTCCAAAAAATCTCATCGATATGGTTCAAGGAGAAGACTTGATGTTAAAGTGTTATATTCTACCACGTTGACAAAAAAAAACAAGCTGCTAATGTTGTTCGAGATAGTCTAGAGGAAAGTTATAAGTTAATGTATTCTTATATGTACATGTTAAAAAAGATGAATCTTCGTACAGTTTCACATGTGGAAGTGGATGAGGAATACAAGTTTAAGTACGTATTCTTCGGGGGCTTGCATTGAAAGCTTCCAAACCATGACAAAAGTGATCATTGTAGATAGAACCGATAATTTGGTTGACCTGAAAGATATTTCGGTTATTATTACATGCAGTGATGGAAGATTATTTTAATGGTTATAAAAAGTTTTTGACGGCGTGATTATCTCAGATTTGTAGTTGTTAGTTTAAGATCCTATTCCTTTTATGAAACAACCAGACCTGAATCAAAATTAGAAAAACTTTTGTAAGATGGTTACTCATGTAGATTCAGAGACATCAACCAATCAAAATAATTTTTCATATAACATATATAAACTTGAAGTTTGCTACACAAATGATAAAAAAAAAACAATGATTCTTAAACGTTTTATCTTTGTAATGAATTTCTTTCTCTAACTGTGAGAAAGAATTGTGTAGTCGATTGTTGCGGAGATCATATCGAATTCGTAAATTTAAATCTTGGTTGCCACAACCAATAAAACAATATATAATACATGCGCTAATATTTATGGTAATTAGTATAAAAAATTGATACATATAATTCAATATTTTAATATTTTAATATAAGTGAAATTAAAATTTATAGTTATAGTGTAATAAAATTAAAATTGGATGCGTAATAATTTTTCATAAAACCATGTTATAAAAATATCAAAGTTAACAAATATTTATTAAGTTAAAAACAAATTTATTGTGTCTTATATACCAATTATAATACATATAACTCACAAATAGTAATATATTCATACACATTTCTTATTCCCAAATTCGTTGCAAAAAGAAATTGCTCCACCCATAACTCGACTCAATATGTTAATAACAAATCAAAATTTATACTTCGTATTATACAATAACAACTATACTATAATTTTCAAGTTCGTTTCTAAAATAAATTACCTTGCGCAAAACACATATTAAAACTTAGATTACTACCATGTTGCTTTCAAAAACGTTAATAAGCAGTGACAAAAAAAATACTTTGTATATAAAACAACAAGTAGACTGTAAACAATAAATTATATTTATATTTTCTTATACGAAAAACACATGAAAATCTATACAAAGGAAAACAAATTTTCATAAAATTGTGAATATAATTTTAATAATTAAACATTGGCCAGCGGTGTATCACAGGTTAAAACCTAGTTTTAAATTAATATTGATGAAATCTTATGGACAAGAAGATGTTGGATGGTAAATATGCATCAAAACATGTGCAAAAGTATGTGGTCCATGGTAGTAGTTGTCAAATGGATTATTCATTTTGGATGGCCATGTATGGATGGAGTGGTGTGGATGAGAATTTGATCAACGGATAGATGGTCTATCTTGTAAAACTCCAACTAGTTGAATAGACAAAATGATAGTAGTTTGTGGATCGATTGTGGTTCATGATCGAGGAAAGTTTGAAACTTTTTAAGTTTTTGTGGATATTGTATGTCATGGACAAATATGTGTGGACAAGTTAGAGTGGACAAATTATCATGAATTAATTTTTCTTAGCTATCAAATACCAATTACAGCTCCAATGGACAGTAGTTGATAATTTTGATGAATTCTATAGGCAAGATAATGTAGACATATCAACGTGGACATATCATCGTAGACATATCATAGTGGACAAACAAAACTATGCATATATAATATCATGTCCATGATGCTATATCTATAGTTATGCGATCGCTTATCCATAATATCATGTCCGTTATGATTGATGGTGTTAATTTGATGATGAAGCTTGTGGGTTTGTTGATAAAAACTGGGTTTTATTAAGTTTGTGTCAACAGTGGGACATAGACAAATATTTGTGGAAGTTTTGGACAATTTAGCGTGGACAAAAAAATTTATGGATATGATAGACTAAATTGAAGTTACAAAGACCAAACAACAAACACATGACTTTAGACGACAATATCGAATACGACGAGAATTACGTTTGTATCGAAAAATATTTGTTAACCGCTTGGGAGCACAATTTTATCATCTCATAATGGGCGACAACTATTCGTAATTAAGTGCTTAAACCATAAAAATATTATAAGTGAATTAACTTGGTAAAACATAATTTGTGATACATAGCACGTAAACTAGTATACATACAATTCTTATTTTGATATAATTATAACGATTATTTGTCCAAGCATATTTGTCAGAAATGCGTGAGATCTTTTTTTCTATAATATTGTTACATTGTCCATCTCAATTATTTTTCCAAACATATTTGTCCATTCTACATTGTCCAAGTATATTTGTGTATGCTATATTGTTCATGATTATAATTTGCCCAAGTAACATTGTCCACGACATTATTTTTTTTTTTTATGGATAGTTAGATTGATTGATTAAGCATTATAAAATATTATAGTCCACAAATACTTATCCACATATGCATGTCTACACATACGTGTCCGTATATACTCTCTATGAAATACTATAGTCCACAAATACTTGTCCACAAATTTTGATTCAAATTAGTTTAAAATATAGTAATATGGACATCAAATTGTAGAGAAAACAAAATTCTAAGTGAAAGTGGATAAAAATTTATTTTATGTTATTCACAATTATAGAAAATAAAAAACAAATAAAATTGGAAATATTAATAAAAATAAAAAGTAAAGAATTAACAAAATAGAAAACAAAATCTTACCTACTGCTTGCGCCAATACTAAGCAAAATTTTACGTACTGCTTGTGCCAATATTAAGCTCTATTTCAATCTTCAGATTGGAGTTCATTCAACGGCTAAAATTAAAAACTCTTAAATCCAACCCAGTTAACGTCAACAAACCAAGTAGATGTGTTGTTGGAAGGAGATAATACTAAAAATTAGTTTGGGGATTTAGTTAGAGGGTAGTTTAAACATCAACTTCATCAAAAGTGTCTCCCATCAGTTTAACTGATGTTTAAGGTTTTTTCACACTTATTAAAAAATCACAAAAATTTCATTTAATTTACCATTTTCATAAAAAATATCATTAATTACAACAAATTCAACCAATAAAAAAATATACAGTATTATTTAATTGGTCAAAAAAATCAAATACATGTAAATTTTGCATAGAAACTAGAAAATATCACTTAATTTAAAACAAACAAAAATCTCTTAAAACATCATTTAAACTGAAATAGAGGGAGTAAGTTCTAGAAAAAGTGTCTTTAACTGTAATAAACCCATTTTAATATTTATTCTATTTTTTTATAAAAAAAATACTGTTACCTATTTGTCCTCAATATATTTTGATATTTATCAATCCAACTAAATTTTATCTGGATAACTATCTAAACATGTATGTGAATCATGATCTAACCCGTATTTGAAATCCAAACCGATATATTATCTAACTTAATTTTTGGTTTTTTTCAAAATCACCAAAATTCAAATCGGTTCAACTAGCTCATGCTTTTGTTTTTGCTCACATTCACGCTTTCGTTCTCGCTATCGTTCTCACTTTCGCTCCTTCAATCTTGGACTCCAAATCTAACGTCTCTTCTTCCTAATTTACAAATGGATGATTTTTTTTTCGCAAACAGACGAAATTTTGCAAACTCAAGTATGTGTCAACTATCTCCCTTCTTTTTAACTCATTCATAGATTTTCTAACTTTATTTTATTTTATTTTATTTTTTCATCTTCATAACTTTAAACAAAATTTGGGGCTCAATTTTGATTCAAATTTTTTGTTAGGTAGTGATGATAGATGCATAATAATGAGGGCCGGCTTAAGAATTTTAGGGACTCCAGGGCAAAAAACGTTTCGGGGCCTTTTAATAAAAAAAATAAATAATTTTTTTTTTCTAAAATAAAAACTGTGTACTATTTTTTAAATGGTATTTATTACAATAAAAAAAATTTTAAAAACGAAAGACTACATATTTACAAAAAATGATCTACCAAAATATTTTTATTTTATTGTTTTTAAAAAATATTTATATGTTAAAACAAATTGGACCCCTTTAGTCGTGGAGCTTAGGAGACACCACGGGGCGTCTCACCCATTGTCCCCCCATCCTAAGCCGGCACCGATAATAATGTGTAGGGTTTAATTTTGTTTTATACTCTTGTCTTTGTTAGCTTTGTCTTCGATTGAAGAAATCTTAAACAAAAAAATATAAAAATAAATTATAAGCATGAGAAGTTTTTTTTTAGTTTGGAAAAAAATTAAAAGCATGAGCAGATTAATATGCCGAGTTGCAAAAATAACTTTGAGCCAAACCCCGAGAGAAAACCCTAGCAGCCCAAAAAATTGTCTTCTTTTGGCCTATGTGACGGTAGGTGCCCTTCGCTGGTGTCGTCGGAGGCCTGTCTGTGTCTTTATTTGTTGTCGCTGTCTTTGTAGGTGGTCAATAAGAGATCTTCAATGTTGAGGAGGCTGAGCGAATTCGCTTTTCCGGTCAGGCTCTCCGTCTTTTGTCCTTGTTTGACGGTCTACATTATCCTCCATTACGACCTTTCTTCGCTGTTCTTCTTGCTTTAGATTAAGATCTAGGATTGTTGACCCTCAGCAAGCGACGGAGTTGCCGGTGAGTCTCTCTTTGTTTTTGGTCGGGCATGTCTTCTATCTCGTCGCTCTCTCAGTCTGGATTTGGCTCAGTATTGTGGTTTGGCGAGTGGATCTCGTTGTGTTCGTTTGCTCATTTCTTTGGAAAGTCTTCTTTGAACTTGGATCCCAGCGGTAGTCTTTCTTTGGCTTTCATTGTCCCTGCTCATCCCTCCTCTCTACTCTCCTTTCTCGGGTTCAACCGGTTTTGACCATCAACGTCCCAATCTCCTCGATGGGAGATGTTGCCATTAAACGGCCCTTCTGGCCTCCTCCAACTCGAATTCCAATCAAATCTTGGTCTTGATCTGTTTTGGTCTTCTCAACTCAACGGGTCGTTTCCGTATCGGCATTTGTTTGATGAGTTCAAGGCTTTTCTTAGAAGAAAGCCTCATCAAGCTGGGGTTGAAAGCAGCGTTTCAACTTCATAAGTCGACTTTTTTTTCCAAGTGAGGACGATTAGTCTAGAATTTTCTTTTGGTTTCTGCGTTTTGCATTGATCACATTTGGTTTCGGTCTCAGATTTGTTATTGATGGTGGTGAGTTTGGGCCTTTGTTTATGTCTCTAGAAAGCGTTGGTGTTCAATCCATTTTCTTAATTGATCTTGTTTATGGTTTTGAGTTCTTAGTTTTGATCTAGTATTTTCATCTGGCTTGTCTTAGTTTTCGGTGAAGTTTGTTTTCAGCCGGCTAAGTCTCTGGAGATTTAGTGTGTCCACCGGCTTTAGATTATATGTGTTGTGTGGATGTAATTGGGTTTTAATGAATATTAGTCCATAGATGACAAAAAAAAAAACAGATTAATATGCCTTTGTATCCAACATTTGTGTCTCATCAGTCATCACTTTTGAATCCGTTTTGAGTTTCTAAGAAAGAATGGTAATTGTAGTCGATTTTTGTTATTGACTTGAGAATTACAAACACTTTTTCCGCATACTGAGTCTATGGTACGTGTTTTTTTCATAAATTGAGAAAAACATAGTCTTTTGAGAATTTTTTTTTTTTTTTAAAATGGACTTTGTGTTGTTAGGGTATCTCCAATGGTTTCTCTCATTTTTTTCCCTCAAAATGAAGTAACACTACAATGAGTTTGAGTTTTGCTCTAATGGCTTCTCTCATTTTTTTCCTTCAAAAAGAAATATTTCAAGTATATTCTATTATCATTTTTTCATTAATATCAACAATACCCTTAATTTTAAAAAGTTTACAAACTATACCCACTTTTTAAGTTTCGAAAAAATTTAGTAAAATTACAATCTTATCTAAATAATATTTTGGTTTATATAAAAATTTTAATTTATTTAGAAATAAAATAATAATATGTAAAATTATGGATATTTTTTTGCAAATAAAAAAGTTTAAATAGAAATATAAGTTTGTGAATAGTGTATTACATAAAAAGTTTAATTTATTTAGGTCTAAAATAATAATATATAAAATTTTGAGGATTATTTTGTAAATAAAAAGTTTAAACAGAAAGATGATTTTGTGAATAGTGTTTCCTCAAATTTGATATGCTACTGTTCATAAACTTATGTTTTTTCTTCAAAATGATGTAATATTCGAAAAGAATTTCTCTCAAATCTTAATGTTTTTCCTCAAAATGAGGGACCATTGGAGACCGTTTCTTAGGAGCATATATATTGGTTTTTCAGTATTTTTATTTGTTTGTTAATTGAGTATATTGAGTGTTCATAGTTGACTGATTCTATCTTTGCTTTAACTTAATGTTATTAAATTATTTGGAGTTAGGTAAAGAACTTCATATTCTTTTTTTTGGTGTTTGCAAAAGAAAATTTGTGAATTTGCAAATCACACAAATTTGTTTTCTTGTTTTTATAATCAATATACTAATCTATCTTCATAATATCGCTTCGTACAAAAAACTCTTTATTTAGAAGAACTCCTCTTCTAGCAAAATAAGAAAAAAATTAATCCAAAAGAAGAGACCATGGTATTTAGATTTATTAGTCACTTTTGAATGAATTGAAGGAGTAGATGCAAATGTTAGAGGAGAGGCTGATGAAGTCAATAAAAGAAAGGTTCAAAAGATTAACAACAAGATTGATGGCGGTTTGGAAGGAATAGATACATGATTGAAACCTCTAGAATATGCCTCATTTCAGCAGAATGTAAGTGGAGATTTGATAGATTTTCTGTTTGGATGTTAGCGTGGATCGTAATTCTTGGTCATTTAAAATCATGTGTGCAGAACCTCGGAAACTAATAGTTTACTAAAACTTTTTTTAATATAGTATATATATATATATATATATTATATTTTTAAATATATAATTATTTAATTGCTATTATATTCATAAAATATATTAAGTATATTGTGCCATCGATTAATTAGATTTCTTGGTCCGTCTATAGTTAACTTATAATTAAAATACTTTTTTATCCTAATGTTAGGTTAATTTTCTTTTGTTAACAAAAAATTAAGAAATATTTGGGCAATGCCTTATATGCTTGCATAGGGAAGAAAAACAAAAGCGTTTGCAATAGAGTGTTCCGAGGTGGTGAAGATGTTGTCTACATCGATAGATTGACCAGCTTTCGTGATTCAGTTGGAGGAGATAGAAAGGATGAAGCTTTTATTTTTCTATTTTGCTCTAGCTTTAATTCCACATTCTCAAAATTCAAAAGCAAATAATCTAACAAAAAATGCTAAAATCTAGCCGTCTAATATTGTTTTTATAAACTAGTCACCTATAACTTCGGTTACCAAACCGTTTTAATTTATATAAACTGTTGGAACAAAAAATATAATGTACTTATCATCTAAACTCTTTTCTATTAAAAATGCTATATTGGAATTAATAAATTTGTCTAATATAACCGTTGATTTAACTGTCGAAAATAAGCATCTGCATATTTATTGTTAGTATTTATGTTTATAGCAAAATTAATTTTAAAATGTCTTAAGTTTGGTGGATCTTAACTTGAAAATATATATTGACTTTTTAAGAAGGCATAAGCAAAAGCTTCTACTCAAATAATGCCTCCAATACCTTAAACTAATGAATATGATGGTAAAGAAGAGATATGTTGTGAGTCAAGCAACAAAGGCCGGTCTCAGCATAAAAAACCAAGACACAAAGGTTCACTAGACAGGTTTGTTACTTCTACTCCTCAAGATGTGATTCAAGCAAGAAAGAACAAGAAAATAATTTTTGGAGCTTGTGATAAGGAACAAAAGGAAAAAGTTTGTAGAAGTATTTTTAGGTGGTTTTATGATATTGGTATTGCATTCAAAGTAGTTAGTTCTGATAGTTTTCCTAATATGGTTGAATTGATTGGATATTATGGTCCTAGATTGAAGCCACCAAATGCATGCACTAAGAATTCATCTTTTTAGGAAATTATAATCTATTTTTCTCATTTTTATTGAATCTAGTTTTTTTAATATAGATCTTAGAAAAATTAGTAATGGCTAAAATACCACATCTTTATTGGACTCCATGTGCGCCAAATTGCATTGATCTTATGATGGAAGATATTGGAAAACTTCCACATGTGAAGAGTGCATACTAATGAATGACTATATTTATAGTCATAATGCTCTTGTGAACATGACGAGGAAGTTCACGGATCGACAAATACTAGATTTGCTATGTCTTTCATCACTCTTGTCCAATTTCACAAGCAACATAATAACTTGAGGAAGATGGTTAGTTCTACATAGTGGAATGATTCCGGGTGTACAAAAGAAAATAAAGGAAAGAAAATAAAGACATTTATTATGCAAGAAAGCTTTTGGAAGAATGTGTATTATGCTCTTTAGTTGACCGGCCCCTTGGTCAAAACACTTCTTATTATCAATACAGATAGAAAACAAGGTATAACGTATATTTATGCAGTGATGGATAGTGTAATGACCCGGATATGGACTAAAAATCACAAAGAGGAAATTATTAGGAGGTGTTGTGAAAGAGTTTAAGAAAGATTTCGATCGTGAGAAAAGTAAGTAAGGTCGAGAAAATCTTGCTTCGGTACGAGCAAATATGGATTAGACGAACGGTGAACCGAGGGAAAGTTCGGTGTCAAAATGGAATTTGACTAAGATAGAATTTTAGCAATTCTTTAGCTAAGTCTTAAAAACGAAATGAGAAATGTTCGAGGAAAAAGGGAATAAATCTGAGTGGATTTTAGTTAGACACGGGCATGAATTTTCGCGGTACGAGAGTTTTTATCAGAGAAAATTGGACCGAGGCGGAGGAAATGGACAAAGCGGAGTTTGTTGGGAATATTGAAAAATGATAAGTGTGTACTAGTGAAGAGAGATGGAGAAAAGATCGGAGGGAAATTTAAGAATTTCCACAGAGCCAAGCGTGGGCTTAAGAAGGCCGAGGAGGATTTTTAGGCGCGTGGTTAGTGAAAGCGGGGAAGATAATGTGGGAATGGGAGTGAATCAGGCTCGAATGTATTTATAGGCATAAGGGGCCGTGACTTGTGCAAAACGACAAAAAGACTTATGACACGTGTTTAGAGCTGGGAATAAATGGCGCCACATGTTCGGGTAAATTCAAAAACGTGTCATTTATGCTTCTCATGCATCCGACAAACTCAGAAACGTGTAGAGAGCTTCTAGAACGAGTATCAAATTTCTGACAGCAAGTTACCATGCAGAAAATGCGTGTCTGGCCCGACACATAAGCCCGACACATAAACTTTGTTAAATCCGCCCTTTCGTCTATAAATAGAAGCCGTGACCTGAAGCCTGAGCTCTCTCGTTTTATGCCGAAATGCTGGAAATTTTTCTAGCGAAAGAATGGAAGATTTTCGTTAAGTAAGGTGGAAAGCGAGTAATTTCAAACGCTCGGAAAGGATTAAGAATCGAGTGTGAGCATGGTTCCCGGGTGTTAAGCGAGAGAGAAAGAGTGTGTAACTGGTCAAATCCCTGTTGTTTTTGCTGAGAGTTATCGAAGCTTCAAGCAAAAGAGTTCGCAAATGAGGAAGGCGGAGAAAACAAGAAAGATGTATGAGTTAAATTAATAGGAACGAAGAAGCTCGCCGGTGGAATCAGAGAAAATTGGGAGCTAGAAGGGATCACGCTGAGCAAGCCGAGAACTAGGTGAGTCCCGCTGATTTGTGTTGATTGAGTAGTGATGTAGAAGCGTATGAATGTGTGTTTCGTTGGTGGCTAAGTACTGTTCGGTTTTAACCTCACATTTGATTGCTTAGCTTAAGAGTACATCGAAGGCACGTGAGTGACATGCATGTGTGATTTTACTCGTGAAAATAGCTTGAATAATTTTAAGAAGAGAAAGCGAACTATAGTCAGTTTATTTGAAAGCGAACTATAGTCAGTTTATTTGAAAGCGAAGTCTGAATGAGTTGTAATTCGCCTAGGTGTAATGCGAGATTTTATTACATGAAAGCGAGTGTGAAGTGTTTAAGTAAGTGGCGATTAAGAGGGTAAAATAAAGGATATTTATTTTATTAGCGAGTCCTTAGCTAGTTGGCTAAAGAGTAATTCAACGAAAGAGTATGGGCGAAAAGAGTCTTGCATAAGATTCGATAAGTCCTAGTAGTGTTAAGTATTTAATCAATGAGGAACATAAAGACACTAAGACTGAATGTAGAAAGAGTGCTGAGTGTTTTATCAAGAGAACAGGAAATCTCTGAGAATAATTAACTATTGATCGAATAGGAGTTAAAGGTGTTAAAATCGGGGGTGTAACGTATGCTAAGTATTCGTTGAGTACTTTACCGAGTGAGTACGTGAGTCCTAGCTACGTTTTAAGTTTCCGATCGAGTAGTAGTTAAAGGTGCTAAAGTCGAATGTGGAAAAGATACTAAGTGTTGATATAGGATAAAATCCTAAGTGTCTCACCAAGTAATTTTGTGTGGTAAAATGCGAGTTTCAGTGAGTTTTGTGGTATGAGCGCTCGTGTGCGAAAGCACAAAAACGCGTTTAAGTGTTTTAATTAATTCGAGATTTTATATGTATGAGTGTTACGTTGAGAATGAAAGTAAAGAATGTGGACGGTTAAATATTAAAAGATAAAACCGGCTTTGATGAAGTTAAGCGGTTAGAGGTTCGTGAGAGTATTTATAGAATTTTTGTAAGTATTTCTATAACTTGGTGAACGTGATGTGGATTGTGTGAAGAAGTACATGCATATGACTTGAGTAGTATATAGCATGTGTATGAATGCTTTGTTGAATTGTGAAGTACGTTTACCATGCAAAACCCGTATCGGATAAACGGTATTAAGTGATGGTAAGGTGAAGAGTAAATCCTTTATGTGTAACCCACCTGAATGGATTGTACTTGTTGTGTATGTGAAATTTGCATTTGGTGTTATCTTAATTGTTTCAAGTAGATGCACGTAAGCATGCGGTTTGACACTTTTTCGAGACGGCGACTTGACTGTTGCGTGTAACCCTCGTACTCGGTTCGGTTTGCTAAGACACAGAGAGACGAGATTGCAGCTTAGAACCGTATTTTCCACACCACGGTGTGGAAGCCGGTGAATCTAAAGGAACTGACCATTGGAGTGCGAATGATCATTGGTGAACCGTACGTCTTTGTGACTACGGCTGAGTGATTCCTTGTGTGCGAACGGGAAAGAAAAGTGTCAAGCTCGCGATGGGAAGACCATGGCATAGGTTTCATCATATGAAGTTTATTAAAAGAGATTATGCTTATTGACATATAGTAACGTATGCATTGAAGTGATTGATATGTTTTGCTTGCATATACTTGGTTGTTTCTGTCTCTTATAGGCATGTTGGGTGGAATGGGTGCTAATGTATGTTTAGCGGGGGCTGGACTCACTGAGTAATTTTAGATTACTCATGACTCTACTTGTTCTGCAGATAACCAGTAGTGGGAGACTTTAGAAGGGGAGCTTTGGATGATAAGCCGCAGGTCTAGTTTTCGCTGCTTTTGTAAGATACTTTATGGAATGTATAATAAGTTTTCAAAACCATAGATCGATCCGGTACTACGTGTTGCGAAGACTATTTTGGTGTGAGCCATATATATAATATGTATAAAAGTGTGGTTGCTTTAAAATGCGTAAGTTTCTACTGATATTGGTTCAGTCCGGACCAACACAACTCGAAGCTAAGGTAAGGGTTGAAAAACCTAAGCCAAAGCTAAGAGGATGGGCGCTGGAATGATTCGACCAAGGAAGCTGGATTCATTCTATGTAACCTCGGGTGAACCATCTCGGTCGCCTAAATTGTGATACCTTCGGACCGGACGCAGCCGGACGGCTTAGAATGGTTCGGTGGTATTACAGATAGGGCTAAATAGATAATTTCAAAGTCTTTCAAGATGAGAGAAGAGGAATACCAAAAAGCCTTCGAGATCATTGATAGAAGCAGGGATTGTCAACTTCATCAACCTTTGCATGCTGCCGGCTATTTATTAAATATGACAATTCATTATGAACATCCCGAAGATGTCCACTGTGAGGAAGTTAAAAGAGGGTTGTATGAGTGCATCGAAAGGTTGGTTCCTGATGTTCAAACTCAAGACAATAAACGTATAAGTTGGATGCATTTAAAAATTTTACAAGTCTTTGGTACAACCTTTGCAATTAAGCAAAGAAAGACAAAATCAGCAGGTAAAAACATTATGTTATGAGTATATATATGGATCTCTGGGATCTAAAAACTAAAATTGTTTACATTTTAATAGCGGATCGGTGGTCTTGTTATGGATCTTCAACTTCAAACCTCAAGAATTTTGTTTTAAAGGTTCTTAGTCTCACCTGTAGTGCTTCCGGTTGTGAAATGAATTGGGATGTTTTTCAATTGGTAAAAGTCTAACCTTAATTCCATTAATTACTTTCACTAGATTATATACTTTATAATTTTTACTTTTAATAGCTTCACACCAAGAAAAAATTGATTGGCGCAAGATCGATTGAATGACATGGTCTTTATGAAATATTATCGTGTTTTACAATGTCTGTACAAGAAGAGAGACACCATTGATCCCATTCTCTAGAATGAGATTGATGATAGCATTGAGTGACTACTTGGGAGAATGTATGTGAACTCTTCTGATGATGATGACTTTGTTTGAAGATGATGACTTTACATGGAATGTGGTTAGCAAAGCAATAGGAGCTGAAGATCCTATATATTCAACTAGAGCAGCAACAGCTTCAACCAGAGCTGAAAAAACAAAAAAAAAGTGTTGCTACTAGCTCGACTTCACAATAATCTCGTAGTAGTAAGCCATCTTCTATAGTTATGTCATTGGTTGATGATGATGAGATGGAAAATGATTTTGGAGGAAATGAAGACAGTTTAGGATTTGAGGAGGAAGATTATGAGTTTGATGATGAGAATGGTATAGATTATTAGTATTTTAGGCTATCTATAATCAACAATGAAGATTATTAAGTTGGTTGATGATGAAGATTATTAAGTTAGTTTTTCTCTCTACTTTATTTAATGATGTGGATTGGTGTTTTGATATTTTATTCTAAGGTTTTATTATTATTCTAAGAAGCATCTACAATATATAAGATTATATGAATGTATCTACGATTTCAGTGTCTTGAGTACGTAAAACTCTCGCCTCTTGCGCCTAGGTTCAGAGCGCAAGGTAAGGACCTTATCGAATGATTGTTTATTATTCTTTTGTTTTCTTCTAATTTTGCTTCCATATTAGACGAAACTTTGGATAAAAAATTTTTGCTTAGTAAATAATTATTTTTTTGTTATATTTGAGATAAAATATATTTTTTCTTAAATTTATTTAATTATTAAATATATTTTTATATTTTCTTTATATTTTGTTATTAGATATAATCATAATTTTTGATAATATCGCGGAGTTTTAAATTTTCGATCAGGAAAATTAGATGAGAACTATGTCTTTATACTTTTTGATTTACAAGACAAAAAAGTTTTGATTATATTCTTTCTAAATTAAGAGTAATTGCAATCTATGGCATTAGAAGATTACAAAATTAAGTGATAACTTCTAACACACTTTGCACAATAATTTAGCCAAAAAAATGACTCATTACACTTTATTACAATGATTCTTTAGTTAAAAATATCATTTTTATCAAGTATGATGAAAAAAGAAGAAGAACGATGGAAGGTGATGATGGTGAATGGTGGTGATGATGATAATGTTGGTGACGGTAGTAACAATTATCGTTATTGTTATTGGTATAATTCTGTATAACTTGTTATTATAATTTTTATCATGTTAACTTCATGTTCGTATAAATTATACGTTAAAAAATATTAATTCATAATTTTAAATTGATATTTTTATCTTTTATATGATACATTAACTGATTTAACATGTCAAATATACATTTAATTATTAACTGATTTATATGATACATTAACGGATTTAACATATATTATTTACCCTGTTAATCAAACAAATATCCACAAAAACACGACTTAATTATTTTTGCAACAAATATTGAACAATGTTGCCGACAGAATAGTGTCGATGGAATCCATATGATGAATAGTATCATCGTCATGATATTGAATTTCTGATGAATGGTATTATATGTAATTAAACCAAATGAAAAAGATAAAGATAGTATTTGTTTAACATCTGATTTTGCATTCTCAAAGCATGTATCACTGTAGTTTTGAAAAAAGTAATAAGTCCATCGACTGAGAAACATCAACTTCAGTATTTATATCTTATGACTGCATATTCTTGTTTACACTATTAACAGCAAATAGAAATTTGTACCAAATGACAAAAATCAACAAGAATTGATAATTTACAATCCCGTATGTTTCACTTGTCGCAAGACATTCATCATCACTTTGTGCTTTCGGATCATCAGTAGTTTCTACTATATAAATTAAAGCATATATTATTTTGGAACTTGAAATCTTATCGCTTTGACGCATTCTACATGACTTTAATTTCCCACCAAGTATGCGATAAAGATGTAACTGTTAAACCTCCCACCTTATCTTCCAATATCTTCCACCGCTTAGTTCCAGAGGCAACAAAAAAAAAAAATACGCTAGATTACCCAAAAAATGAAGTGTTTTATTTAGAAGTGGTTGTCATATATCTAAGTGCAAGGCTATGACAACCATATGGTGTATAAAATGCACGTGGATCAACATCAAAAAAAAATCTTTTTGTGCTCTTTTATGATTGCCCTTCATATTGGACCCATTATCATATCATTTTTCCCTCACATCATCAATATTTAAATCAAGAGCAACCAACACATCCTGAATCTCACGAAAAAATCCTTAGCCAGATGTATCATCAACTATCAAGAATGTGAGAAAAAAAATCTTCTATCTTAGCTGAAGTTGATGAAACATCAACACATCTAAGAGTAAGAGTCATATGTTGGGATATTTTATATTGTTTTAAATTTAATACTATTGTAGATTTGACTACATGGATTGTCTACGCATTTGTTTATAAAATTTGTTAACCTTGTCTCGTTGAAAGTGGTTTTATAATTTTTGGCAAATCGAGAAGGTAATATAGTACTAGTTCGCTTAAATGATATTTGTTTTCATTGTGAGTTTACCATAATTACTCATTTAGTTATTAGTAAACGTAGTTTTTAGGTATAATATTTTTATTATTAAGTTAGAACGGGCATCTTAGTATTAAACATCAAAAGGGTAGGTGTTCAGGGCATTTATCAGAATAGAGTACTCACTTTTCTTGGTCTTCGTAGAAGATCAGTTGAGAGTGAATCTGATAGATTAGTGTCATGTGTTCCTCCAACTAATGATATGGGATAAATCTTCTCCTCGTACGCACGATTCCATATATCCAAATAGTATGCTCTTGCAATCATAAAATCATTAGGAAGTCCTACATGTGCAGCTGAAGCAATTGTATGAAGGCATGGTAGCCTTAGTTCCTGGTACATCATCCAAAAACATGTCCCATCCAACAAGTTGACAACGAAGCATTCCTCTTCACATTCATATACTTGGAATTTACTCACTTATCGTACACACAACCATAGAAGTTGAAAGAACGAAATTCGTGCTCATCTCTTCACGAACATGTGGTATCAGTACACCCGTATCGCGTGTAGCTTCGGCTCTTCAAAAGGCAAACCACGACATAATGGTTGTCAGAATGTATTCCATCATGCATATCACATGGAACCCTCTTGCTTCCTTGAGAATAACATTGCATGATTGCGCTATGTTGTATCTTTTGCCCGCAAAGTGAGCTCTTATCCAATGTGAAAATCCTCCGAAATAATAAATGCCTTATTCATTCATCTATCATAGACATAGGATACTATTATTATATCTTATAAAACTAACGTATTACTACGACATAGTACACGCGTTATTATAGTATACTAACGTATAGAATAGCATATTGACTTTTTCAAACGCGCTCGGTTGAGTTTCTGACCTAAATCCAGTAGATAAGCAGCACATCCGGGGTTAATCCTCTTTGTTGAATTCCGTCACTGTAAATGCTTGCATAGCATGTAGCATTATGTTGGCAAGTCGTTTGGGTTTATACAGTGAGCGGATGTTACGCCATAAGTGGACAGTGCAGGCCGCATTTGAACGGCAAGGAAGACCTACGTAATTGAAAAGGCAGTATTAGTGGAGTTAGATGCAATGTGAAATCTAATTTATACAAGTTCACTGACATAGTACATATCTATTTGTTAAAATACTATTTGAAACGTAGTACAATATAGTTTCTCGTCATTTATGTCCTATTACCTTGCGAATAGCAGAGTATATGCTAGAATGTCTGTCAGACACGAAAACCAATTCAGGAGTGTCCGCCACGAATATGCTAAGCTTATTTAGGAATCACTCCCATGCGTCATTGTTTTCACTGTCGACAATCCCAAATGCAAGAGGGAAAACCTGAAAATTTTCATCCTGAGCACAAGCAGAAAGAAGGCACCCTCCGAACTTCCCTTTCAGACTTGTTCCATCCATAACAATGACATTTCGTGTGTATCCCCTGATTGAAGCACTGTAGGACACAAAACTATATTTGAATCTCCTTCCTCCATTAGGATCCGCAATGTCCTCCACATAGTATAGACTTCCTTGATTAGCCGCATCCAGTAGCTTCAAGTACGTAGCAATAAGGTTAGCTCCTAGCCATGGAACTTAATGCGGCTTCCATTGCCTCTTCACGCGCACACCATGACTTCCAGTAGGAAATGGTAACATGGAAGTCGTTAATAAGGAGTTTCCTTATTTCATAGGCGTTTGGGCTGCGCTTGATTCCCACAATTTGGATTTGATGAGTTCACCAATGACATGCGTAGTGGCAAGCTTGTAGAAGTTAGACATGTCGTCGATGGTACACCTGTGTTCTAGAGTTGCTTTACGTATTTGAAAGTTTTCAGATTCGTCCAACCTAACAACATAAACACGCTACCTGCAGCTGCATGAAATACTTCTCAACACCATGAAATGTGGTATAGATCGACTAGTGCGGAAATGAAACTTCCGATTAATAGCATGGGTTGGTATTTTGATTTGATTTTGCAGTCCATCTTAATCTTGAGATACATGTGACGTATACCTGACATATCTTCTCAATCTTCTTTGTAGTCCAATTTTATTTTTTGTGGTGGCGTGATGGGAACATAAACCGCACACCCAAAAACGCGGAGATGAGATATATTTGGTCTTGGCCAGATGCCAACTGTAATGAGAATATTATTATATGCACTTGGTCTAATCTAGACCAATGCGGCTGCATGCGATATTGCATGTCCCAATACATAAATTGGGAGCTTTTATCTCAATATTATTGGCTTTGCAATCAATTGCAACCGTTTTATCAAACTCTCAGCCATGCCATTTTGTGTATGCATATGGGGCACTAGATGCTCAACGTCGATCCCCATTAACATACAATAGTTATCAAAAGTTTCTGAATTGAATACACCGGCGTTATCAAACCTTAATTTCTTTATGGCTTAATCATGGAACTATGCTTTCAACCTAATTATTTGGATAATGAATCTTGCGAAAACCGTATTTCATGTGGTCAACAGACACACTTGTGACCATCTACTTGATACGTCAATTAATACCATAAAATATAGAAATAACCCGCACAATGGATGAAAATGTCCACATATATCACCATGTATTTTTTCTAAGAATAATAGAGATTCATTTCCTACTTTAGCTGGTGATGGCCGAGTTATGAGTTTTTCTTGGGAATATGCATTACATGATTACTCCACCGCTTGAAAATTTTCATTTCTCAATGGGTGGCCACTATAATTTGAGTGATTTGCACATATAGATATTTTTGTCATTTATATTGCTATAGAGACACTTTGTGCTCCTGGCACACGTTTACCCGTTTCCAACGTAAATCGTGACTATTTTTCCCTTCACCCATCATCCATCGTGCAGTGTTTTGGTTAAAGTAAGGAGAAGTGGAGACTTTGTTGGGAAAAAGAAATGATATTACATATGGACCGTTGGATTTTCTTTAGTAGTTTGTCATCGTATGAGTGCAAATAAATTAACTTTTTACTAGTTTGTCATCATGTGAGTAAATCTCCAGAAAAAGAAAGCTAATTCGATGAACTCTATGATATAAACTTTAAAGATTAGCCAAACCAACATCTCTCCTCGGTTTCCAACTCCCCAAGTTCTCCGCCTCCGCCGCCAAAATTACCAAGCCAAATCTTCTCCGTCGCCAAAATTACCAACGATGATGAGCCGAATCTTCTATGTCACTGTATCTCTTCTCTATCGTTAAACCTCTTAAGCTAACTAGCAGCGATCGCAACACAATTTCCAAAACCAATTCCGTTTCTGCCATGGAAGAGCAAGCATGAAGCTTTTTAAAAGAACGGTTGGAATGGGGTACTTGGTCATGATCCTTTCTAGAAAACTAATTTTTATCAGCTTAGCAAAGAAGAAGTTAAATCGATTGGTTCTCAAAATAGAGGAAGCAAGATGCACGTCTTCTTTAAGTTGTTTCAATCTCTGATTCACAATCTCATGGATCTTAGAATTAGTTAAATCTTTGTTGTTCAATTTTATTTTGATAAACTGAAATCTTCTATCCATTTATTAATGACCAAATGTTCGAGTGGAAATAGACTGTAGTGCTTAAAACACTGAAAATATACGACCAACATCTAAGCTTGTTTTTTTATTTTGAAAACATGAAAATTTTTTGCAGACGATACAAGGAATGAGAGATGACGAGGCGGTGCAATCTCTGAAGGTTTCAAAAAGAGATATGGCTATTCAAATCAGCCCAGAATAAGAGTCCTAATAATAATTGAGCCTCGTCTGAGAGAAAATTGTGGTAAAAGTAAAGTGATAGAAGTGAAATGGATAAAAGAGCTATTAGGAGAGAACAATGTAAAGTTGAACAAATCTGACTCTTTTAAAATGATCAACATAGAACCATTTGTATATATGTTTCCATTAATCAACATTGAAAAACTTATGAAATTGGGTTAAAAGGAGTCACTAAAGAAGAAAAAGAAGCCAAAATCTCTTCATCTGTTTGAACATTTGGTCACGTACATATGGACACTAAATTTCATATATCAATTACTCAGTATACTGTATGTACGCATTTAAGAGGACACAAGAATTTGAAGTAGAACCTAAAATTATAAAATTATTGATGGCATTAATAGTCGAGTATTTATGGACAAAAAAACTCATTGCCAGTCCGATATCCATGTGGACAATACCAAATAGTCAGTGTCTCTTTTTTAGCGCATGTGCCCTCCGTAATGGTGATGACACAATCCCATAAAAAAACCATAGTTTTTAAAACCGACCAAGATAGTTTAATGCCAACATGAAATGACACATAAGTTTGAATTCATACACATAACTGAACGCAAAAAGCATAAGCTTTATCACGAAGATACATTTGTAGATAAGAGAAACAAGTGGATTTGATGTAAAATTGTGAATTTTTCCATCTTGAAACACTATACAACTTCTACCAATAATCTTCCTTAAAGTCACTATTGAGAACATAAAACTATGCCAACGCGGCTAGCAATTTTGAGACGATATTAGTATTTTCATTCGGCATTACAAAGGAGTTTGAGTTTTTTGAAAAGAATATACTCAGAGAAATCACCAATACACCATGTCAATCTTATCATACATCTATTAATCCGGTCATGATCACTCCGGTGCAAATCTACCTCTTTTGGCTGTCCATCTAAAGCATTCTATGTGAACAGAAACATATGGTTAGGTATTAAACATAATTGAAAATAACATATGCTTAGGTACTAAACATCATCAACACATACAACTATGTGTTTAGACAATCGAAATCGAGAAATATAACTAGCGTTATGAGAATAATAGCAGAGAACGTGATGGACACATACCAGATGAACAAATGGATTGTGCGCAGAGCCGATCTTGAGATATTTGAGACTTAATACGAAATAAAAAATTGGGGCCCTATAGAATATATATAAAAAAACATGAAGTTGCTGAAAGAACTCAAGTTTGCAAAAAAAAAAAAATAATACAATATCCTTAAAGTTGATAAAAAAAATACTATCGGTTTTGAAAAATAACTCTCTTTGCACTTTTCTCTACAAAATCATCCATCAGCCTTTCATAGTCAAGGTTTTTAACCATGTCTCTTTCAATTGATATCATCACCAAACGTTCAACCATTCCAGTGACATATTTGATCGTAAGTAAGACTTTATCAATTTCAGCTTGTAGAAGCATCTTTCCGCCGAAGCGACTGAAACCAGAATGGTGAGCATTATTCTATAAGCAACCCATGTATATGGATAACAATACTTGAACTTCTTCAAAAAGTTTAATACTTCAGTAGTCTTCTTGATATCTTTTGGTAGAATTTCTTGTAAAACCTTGATTTCGAAGAATAAAATCATTTCCATGAATATCTGAATGTGCTCCATGCGTAAGAGAAACTTCAAGGTTGGTAAATGATGTCTTCAAGCTATCATCGCCTGCTAAGTAGAGTTTTCTTAGATCAAACAAAAAAACAAAAGTTTTCTCATACTCTCGAAATTGTTCCAACCTTGTTTGAATATAGACTAGAGCTTGATCTATGATTTTGATGAAATAATCTATTCTAAAACTTTCCTCTTCGCTCAAACCCACGCTTTCATCAACAACTTGTCTTGGCTCCTCATCGAAATGTGTTTTTCTTTTAATAAAGCGATTCCTTTTCACATGAAAAATAGGTTCGATATCCATATCAACTGCAATTTTTTTTGCTTCAGCTTTTTCTATTTCAAAACTTGTCTCTATATCTATATCTTCAGCCTGCAAAGTCTTGCTTACAATATTAATGGCAACCAACATCTCATACCATATAAACATACCAAACAAAAACTCAATGTGTGTTTCACTTATTGCAAGACATTCAGCATCACTCCGAGTTTTAGGATCTTCACTATTTTCATCCAAGTACAACAAAGCATCTCGGATTTCTGGAGCTTGAAACCGTATTGCTTTCACACTTTCAATGTGACTTTCCCAACGAGTATCCGATAAGGGTTTAAGTGTGGGACCTCCCACCATCTAGTCGTAGAAGGCGAAAATAAACAATATAAACGTTGAATGATCACAAAAAAAATCAATTGGCTTTGCAGATGACTTAGCCATATCACAAAGTGCCAAATTCTGATTATGGCAACCACATGGCGTATAAAAAGCTCGTGGATTAATATCAAGCAAATTTCTTTGTACTCTTTTGTTTTTTACCTTCATATTTGAGCCGTTGTCATAGCCTTCTCCTCTCACATTATCAATGTCCAAGGTAAGATCAACCAATGTATCAAAGTAGATCAAACAGCCATTTTCCTGATTTATCATCAACTTCCAAGAAGTGAATAAAAAATTCTTCAACCTGAGTAAAATCCATAGAAACATCCACACATCGAATAATAAGAGACATATGCTCTTTATGAATGATATCTGGAGTACATTCAAGAATAACAAAAAGATATGTAGCTTCTTGAATTTTCTTAATGATCATTAGCTCATCCCAGATCCCAACATTGCTATCAATTCATTTTAAATTTTGTGGCTGAGATAATGATAATGAAGTTCTCCTCCTTTAATTCATCTGATGTGCTCCTGAATTACTCGATCCAAATCCCCAAACATTTCAATAAAGCTAAGAAAATTCCCATTGTTATGCTGGCCAATCTTTTCATTGCTTCCACGAAATGCTATGTTGCATTTAGCCAAATTTTTCACCAATGCAAACAATCTCAGTAAAACTTCTCTCCAATGATATTTTTATTTGTTGATCTCTTCTTGGACACGCTTATCAATCGTTAGATTATTTTGTAATCTCAACTCCAATTCTATCCACTGGTTCATGCACATAATGTGACCATGACTACTTTTATGTTTGCCAAGTCTTATTAGAATATTGTTCCATTAATGTTTGAATCATGTGCTTGCCAATTGAGTCGTATCTTTATCTCGTCCGAACAACTTGCAGCAAAAGCAATAGAATTTCTCTAATTTTGTTGATTAGACTAGCCAACGTCTATCTTGTATATCCCCATTCTTCATACGTCTTTTGTAATGCTTATGAGAAAAATGTCTTCCATTGATGTTTTTGGGAAAATTGTAATCCTGAGACGGTCGTGCTAGAGGACCTTTAGCAACCACATAATCTCTCTACACTCAGATTCAATTTTTTCCTAATTTGCAGGATCCAAAATATCCACAGCAACATCATGTTCACTGAAATCCACGCCATCAACGTTTTAATCGACATTCTCATCATCTTTCTCAACTCTATCATCATTCTCTTCTTGCTCTTCTCCTTTATTAGAAGTTTCACAATGCTCATCAATCCTAACAGCAGTTTCACTATCATCAGTTCCAGATTTTGGTTTTTTGATATACCTGAACATAGAACCTGATAAAGATCTTGTCAATTCTTCTTCTCTTTTCTTCTTGGCTCTTTTTTTAGAACCATAATCATATCTTGACTTCATATTTCTGAAACAAAGAGATAGACATTAAAAAAATTAAAATTTGACTCATCTGTTTAAGCTAAGCAACTAACAATTGTAGAATTGCTAAAACCAAAAACAAAAAGACTAACAAGTGACGATTGCTAAGCATAAACATAATTGTTTAGTAAAACTAAAATGAAATTACAAAACTTTTTCACCATTATATAAAAATTCACCGATCAACAACTATGAAACCAAATAACAAAGAAATTGATTAGGAACTATCAGATTCTCTTTTCAATCTCTCTCGGCAAGTTTCTCTCTTGTTTTCCCTACCGATTAGAAATTAGGAAATAAAAATAAATTGATTTTGTTTATAAAATGGGCTCCACAACCATAAAGATTTATTTCTCTCCACTCTTTCTCCACGACAAAACTAATACCTAATGTAAAAAAAAACAATTTAGTAGGCCCCAAAAAATCTGAGGCCCTATTCATTTGTTTCTTATGTATGTGGCAAGAGCTGGGCATGATCGCGCGTCTAAGGTTTCATGTCCATCTCGATGCATCTGCGAGGGTTTAATAAAATGAGCATTAGTTTCCATCGATTTAAGTAAACAAGAAAGATATTTCTGAATTAATTATATCTATAGCCAAGAACTAGACGAGAGAAGAAGCAAGCTTTGCCTTGTAAAATGAAGCCTTTGATTTGAGTTTAGTATTATTAACAAAAGAATAGGTGGAATCTTTTAGAATTTTATGATAAGATATAGATAAAGGCTTAAGGTTCTCAAGTTAAGTGTCGACTTATTTGTTATTAATTTACAAAGAATAATATAAACACTTCAATAAGCTTTTAATACAAAGAGTGTAGTGATGTAAATTTTCATTGAAAGTGGATGTCATCTTCTCTTTGGAGATCTTGTGGATGACGTATTCAAATACTCTAAATATGCTTTTGGAACGTTGATGCAAGAAGCACTTTGTGAAAAGATCTGCTGCATTATCACTAGAGTGGATGTACTGAGTATCAACTTCTTGATTCTTCTCAAGTTCTTTAGAATAGAAAAAAAAATATCGGGGGATATATTTCTTCCTATCGTTGTTGATGTTGTTTTTGGAAAACTAGCATAAATGACTCTTAAAAACCAAGAAATAAATAATTTAACAATAAGATAATATTAGCGATAGTTATATTATGTGTAAGATGAACAATTGATGATTATACCCTCATTGGCACACAAGAGAGAGAGAGGGAGAGAGAGAGAGAGATAGAGAGAGAAAGAGAGAGAGAGAGAGTGATAGCTTTGTTTATTTTTAAAGTTTTACATTCGCTTTAAAAATTCAAAGTATCTCAAATGCATAACAACATATTTTATAATATAGATTTGAAATTTGAAATAAATTTTGTTTTAAATATACGTTACATTTACAACGTAAAGAGGTAAAAATGTTTTATCCAAAAAGCAAAGAAAATAAATTCTAAAAAGACTAAAACATGATCCTAAAAAACAAAGAACAAAATTCAATGTCTTCTCACTCGCGAGTTCATTGTGTGCAGCGAAAGGGTTGCTCATGAGTTCATAGGAAGAAAATGTTGCTCATGGTTACTTGTTCTATTTTAAAATCACTATGACTATATTCTATATTTCTATATTAGTTGGCATAATGTGGTCATCATGCAAATTAACCCATTTGTTTATCCATTTATTTGAAATTTTTTTGTCAATTTCAAAAAGTTCAAACCATGACATATATGTAAAAATATCAATATTTTGTTCAATAGGATATTGAGTATGAATAATTTATTTTCAAAGACATAGAAAGAAAAATAATTGAGGGGAAGAAATAAATGTACTTTACAAAGAGGAAAAAAAATGAAAAAATAAATGTGTGGTTTGTGTGTGCTTTAGAGTTATATTTATAGAAATATAGAGTATATTCTAACCAAATAATTATTATGATTATATGAAAAGATTCTTCAATTTTTATGGCTATTGTTGCCAATTTTCCTATATTTATCAACCATATTAATAAACAAAAAACAAATTCAAAATAAAAAATATATAGATTAGCATTACAACTATTCAAATTTGTGGTTTCCGAATATCCAAAAGTATGATTTTTGGATATTCAGATTTTAAATATGTGTTCCAAAAATTAGCATATCCGCAAATATTCAGATTCAGATCACGATTTTGCTATCTGAACTAGGCCTAATATGAACCCACATATATTCTAAGAGGTTATTGGGAAATAGAGTTTTAACGATTTTTAAAATTTTTAGATTCCATTGTTATTTGTTGATGGATTCTTCAATTCTAAGTAATTTCATATGAATCTTTTTTTTTTGTCAACAGGAGTTAACATTCCATATGGATATTTTGTTATTAGTTTGAAGACTTTTAAAGTTTAGCTCTCATTGATATTATAATTATATTAAAATCTATGTTATTGGGAGATGAATTCCTTATAATTTTATTCATTAATCACAACTTTGAGAATGATGATATCATGAATATCCCTTGAATTCTTAAAGTATGTATAACTAATTTTTTTAAATACACATAACTCGCTTAAAATTTAATAAATCTTACTACTTTTAAAAATAATTAAATCTGTATAATTTTCAAAGCAGATTTCATATCAGAATGTTGATCCATTATAATAACTATGTTGGAACAATTTTAAAATGCTATGTGGACTTCATCTTTTTGTCAAAAAATAAGAATGAGTGAATAAAAAATAGAGAAAATTATTCATAATAGCACATATAAGTAGGGAAATGACTATAAGAGCACATCCAAACACATAAAAGTTTGCAAAAGACTTGTAATCCTATTTTTGTCATGTAATTACATTATTTACCATTTAGAATCAAAATTAGGTGTAAGAAAATAAGAAGTAGAAGAGATTCGAAAGAAAGAGAAAACCTAAAATTATCGTTTTTTTTTGTTCCATACAACGAGGACGACGGAGAAGACGAAGCTCTGTCGAACTACTTCAAGCTTTGATTCCAAGCATCGATATATGTAATAGACTTTGTATATAGTTACGCACATTTCGATTAGATGAAAAATAGTTAGTTATGTTTCTAATTTTTTTATGCATGTTCATATTCATGGTGACGCTTTGGGGACAATTCGAAAAACTTTCTCATTTCCAAATTTGGTTTCTCTACTCTGTTCCCATCTTCCATAAACGCAGGCATACTTTCACGAAATGCATCTTGCACCATTTGTTCTGTACGTCTCGTTTCCTCTACCATTCTAGATTCTTCTACCATCTCAGACACATATTCACTAGTACTAGGCAAACTTCCAGTATCAACTTCCCCGTGATAGTACCAAATCTTGTAATTCTGTCTAAACCCTCACTCATACAAGTGACTCCATACTCTATCTATGCTGATAAATTTATTATTATCACAACGAGGACATGGACAGAACATCTTACCCGTTTCCAAGCATATTTCTTGATTCTGGGCAAATCGCATGAATTCCGTTTGTCCGTCCGCAAACTCTTTTGTGACTAATCCAGTACTTTAATCCCACCGATTATTGTACATCCATGCTCGAAAATTATTGTTATATGAAGAGATTTTCTGAGGATTCAGAGGTTTTTCGGTTTTGACTATCTGCTTTTTGGAAATCATACGAATGTTTTGTAGGCAAAAATGCTGAAGATTTCCGACCGATTTCCAACCACTTTACAACGCAAATTCAAATGGCTAGTAATGGTCACAAATAGCTAGTGTTTTCTAACGAAATTCCAACTGCAATATCCAACTAATTTTCCAACCACAATTAGTGGTTTGAAATCACTCAGAATTTCCAACGAATTCCCAACTATTTTTACTATTGGTCGAAAATTGGTGGAAAACGGATATTAAAATATTGATAAAGCAATCAATGTTTTATATACAAAAATGTCAGAAAATTATCCACCAATCGCCGACTACTTTCTAACGAAAATTCAGACGGTCAAAAACGGGTATATTTTTTTACGACCACATTTCGACCAAATTAAACGGTTAGAAAATTCCGATTGAATTACTACGCATTTTCAACCAATTTTCCAACCACACATTATTGGTTGGAAATCCGTTGAGATTTACCGACAAATTTCCAACCATATTTGGTCGTTGGAAATTTTCAACCTATTTCCGACCATTTTTAATAATGCTGGGATATTAGTTGGAAAGCGGTTGTAAATATTTCCAACCGATTTTTTGGTCGGAATCTTGGTCGGTTTCTGACATGTTTTCTTGTAGTGACGATGATAGTTGGGGCTAAAAATCGGCGGCCGTTGTCATGAGGTGAGTTAATATTAAAGTTATGAAGTTTTGATTGGTTGGATTTGTTGAAACCCTAAATAATTTGTGCAGATTTGCGATTGGTTGGTTGATACTTGTGTTATTTCTTACTAAGATGCTATTGATGCTGCTATGCTTGGAATGCTTACTGATCCAAAAGAGGTATATAAAATGTTTTCCTCTGTTTTTCTTTCTCGAAGAAAAACAGAATTTTCTCATATTTTTTCCTTGTTTGTTTGTTTCAGGCAAGAGCTGGTATTAGAGAGATTCACTTCTTTCCATTCAATCCAATTGATAAGCGAACCGCACTAACTTACATCGATGGTAATGGGAACTGGCACCAAATAAGCAAAGGAGCTTCCGAGCAGGTAACTAAAACTGACTTTGTTTTACTTCCAAGTTAACTAATGTTGCTCTTCAGTGATTAACCGTAAAAAACCGATTATTTGATGATTCAGATTCTTGATATGAGGAAGAGAGTCCAATCTGCAATCGAAAAGTATCATGATCGTGGACTCAGGTCATTAGCTGTTGCAAGACAGGTGAGAAAAATCTCACATCTTGTAACAAATTGAGAAAGAAAAAAAAAATAGAGAGACGAAAGATTTGATGATAATTTTGCCTTTGTTTCATCATTTTGTACTTGAGAAAACAAAAGAAAGCTCTAGTGGTCCATGGGAATTCGTTGGTGTGTTGCCTTTGTTTGATCCCCCAAGACATGATAGTGCATAAACCATTAGAAGAGCTCTAAACCTCGGTGTCAACGTCAAGATTATTACTGGTTTGTATGTATACTTTTTTCTCTTTGATATATGTGCAAACAACACCGACTTTAATCTTAGATAATTCTTCCTAATTTTTCGAATGGCTTTATAGGTGATCAACTTGCTATTGCCAAAGAGACTGGACGTAGGCTCGGGATGGGAGCAAACATGTATCCATCCGCTTCTCTACATGGTAATCACAAAGACGAAATCCTAGCTTCAATTCCTGTTGAAGAGTTGATTGAGAAAGCTAATGGATTTGTTGGTGTCTTTCGAGGTTGGTCAACAGATATTTTTTTGTTCATATCTGTTCCTCAAGCATCAGGTGCTCGTGTTTTATTTATATACATACTTTGAGTACTCTCCATTGAGATTCAAACTTAGGGTGATTTTTGTTTTCATGTTTCTTCGACCAATTAAAATTAGAGTGAATTTTGGTGTGCTTGCGTTTTTTGGTGCCAGTGTTTTTAAAGTTAGGGATGAAGTGATTCCATATGCTTCATGGGCTCTTGCTCAGTGTCAGACTATCAGCTTCATTAAGGCATGGTCTTCAATTTTTTATTTTCTAAATTTCCCCAAGATTGCTGCATCAAAAGTGTTCTAAGGTTGGAGGTGGTGGTGGCGAACGCTGAAGAACCAAGCCATAGTTTTCTCACTGACTTTGTTTCCAAAGACATTCAAACTAGTTGTTATATGTATAAATCGTAATCTATTTACGTTTTTTAAAGAAATTTTATCTATAAACCATCTCAAATTGGCACGGCAATGTAGCAATAGCATAAATGAAAACAAGACTAAAAGTAGAATGGAACAAGGATTATTAGGAGACGGTAATAGTAATCCGTTATTTACACATATCTAACTAGTTTTATAATATCTATATCAACAGGAACAATTAAGCTCTAATTTCCAAGATTAAAATATAACAAGCTTTGCAGAATAAATTACTAGAAATTAAGCTCCAACTTAGAAATTTTGATAAATTTGGACCTCAATTTCATTGCTTACAAGGCGTAAGTTGGTACAGGAGGTGCATTTGTTGCTAAGATCCTACAACCTCTTCTATCATTAACCACAAGATCACATCAGTTTTTCTCGATTTTACGCTTCCCACAAACTAATAGAATCTCGTCTATTGATGATTTGGATGAAGATCTCTTTGAATCGTTTTTTTAAACCGCTGTCGATGACGGAAACCAAGCCGCCGTCATCAATGACCTAATTTAGAACCGTTTTCTTTCAGCCGCCGCCAATGACCTAATTTCGTAAGACATCGCACAAGTTCTTGGAAAATGCTACAGTTTTTTTTTCACTTTAACTCTACCGTTGACTTATTGCTTGTTTAAAAGTCTGTCACCTCATTAGTCATTAACTCTATCAATATTTTGCCATTGTAGTCATACCTAAGTCTACCACTACATAAACATGTTTACTCTACCAACACACTCCAGCTGGCAATAAATATACGAAGTCGTAAATTAAATCTCTTGCCAAGTAGGTGCTAATTCCATAATTAAATTCTTCCAAAACTCTATCGAAAATATTAAAACTCTACCGACATCACCGATTACTCTATCATGTCATGTCAACTCTGACATAACTATAAACAACTCTACCATAGACATATTTAGTCTGACAAACTCTACCAAAAATATCTGCCTCCTATTACATATATCTATTGCTTCGTCAACAAACTCTCCTGAATAAATTTATTGCACACAGTAAGTCTGACAATATCCAATAACTCTATCAGTATAACTACTAACTCTACCAAACAAATCTATCATCCGACCTATCTTTGCCATTCGTAACTTAATCTATCACTTCTGTAAATAAGTATATCTAATATATCTATCACTTATCATTATATCTACCACGTAAGTCTACATGCCAAAAACTCTATCATGTCACAGTCGGTAGACTTATAAAGATGACCCCCTTTTTCCCGCCAAAACTCCATCAATTTTGTTTGAAAATTGTTCACATTTTGCTGACATGGCGAATGTGAGTAATGACATTATCGTTATTCTGTTTTTGTTTCTAAGGCGTTTGAGGGGTTTTTTGGGCATAAAATTCATTTTAGTCATTTTGAACTTTTCAACATCACTTTTGTCATTTTTTTGGTTATTTGTGCTGTTTTAGCAATCTACCCTAAAAAATATGTTATTATTAGATTCATGAAAAAGTTATAAAAATATTGGCTAAATGTAAATAAGAAATCGTTATTTTGTTTTATATTAGAAATATTTGGGAAAATTTTCAAATATATAAATGATTTAATTTAAGTGTAAGTTCAAAATGGTTGGAAACAGAGAATGAACCACCACATCATGCTTGTGCCGCCGCAGAACCAAACCGAGTCAAGCGTGGATCATGTGTTGTGGGAGTAAATATAGTAGTTCTTGAGTCCGTAGAATATGTTTTTCGAATATAGCAAAAAAAAATTGTTCACAATCGTATCTAGGGGTGGGCAAATTATCCGGGATCCGAGATCTGATCCGCGATCCGATCCAAAAATTCGGGTATCCGGATCCGGGTAATAGTTTTGTTCGTTACCCGATCTGATCCGAATTTTATTATTATTTATAAAAAAATATTTTATAATTTCGCTAACTAATTTATATTTTCACTAAATTATTTATATGTTGATTGATATATGATTTATACCCATACATAAAATTAAATAAAATATATTAAAAAAATTTTAAAAATATATAATATCGTCGATTTTACAGAACACAATTGTTATTTTTTATATATTTTTTTATATTTTTAGTTTTATATATCTTTCTTAATACAAATAAAAAACATTATATATTATTTTTGAATTTCAAAACATAAAAAACCAACATTTATAAAGTATTTTGTTATAAATTATTTAAAACAATATTTTTTTTTATGCTAATCATATTTCAGATCCGGATCCGAGTATCCGCGGATACCCAAATTTTATGCAGATATCCGATGCTCAGATATTCATCGTGTTCGGATCCGGATCCGGATATCCTAAAATTCCAGGATATTCGATCTCTGCCCACCCCTAATCGTATCCTGTAATTCAAAAATTGTGTAACACCATCACCGGCAATTTATTTCCTTAAAGAAAGAGATTTCATCTATACTCCGTGTGTTTTATCGCAATTTTTATCGCGATTTTCACATCCAGATTTTAGCAATCCTACCAATTCCAGGAAAACAAACCTCAAAATCTATTTCTATCCTAACACTCGTCTTTTGCAGCTTGTCAATGGTTCAACCCCATATTGTTAATGAATTGTGAGTATTACATGGGAAGCTAAGAATAACAAAATATGCTTATTATCATACAAGGACAAAACTGGAGGACTTCACTAAACCAGTTCCATAAGTTATCAGAGTAAGAATGTGAATTCAGAGAAACTTGAACATCATCAGCTTCATTCTATGACTCAGAAATCAAAGAAACTGCGGGTACATACGCTCGGGCCACTTGGGATAAGCGCGCTTGTACAGGTTCATGCACACTACGTCATGTTGCTGCACCACTCCATTGAATATGCATTTCATCGCTCCTGCACGGTCCACATGTATAAGCAAGATTCTAGAAACCAAAACTCAATCTCTACTAACAATAATAATGCCTTACCATGTGTGCCAACTGGCTCCTTCACGCGACCACGACGCCCGCATTTTGACCATACTTCCACAGGCTGCATACACAAACATTGTTCCATCGCACACGCATTTAGCTTCACTCTTAGATGAAACAATACATAAATCTTTCAATCTATCGATTTTACATTTTCCTTCGTACCTTAAACCATCTCACGTCTTCCGGGTTATGGAACATATATCTGACTGATGCTTTCATTTTTGATACTCTCTGAGGATACCTGAACCAAGCCACATAACAGAGCTTTAATATCTATGCAAACTAAAATATACGACTGTACTTGGAAAGAGAAAAGGTAAATAACATTACCCAGTTAGTATTATCTTCTTCAAAATTATTTTGTTGGGTTCAATGCTTTTCAAGGAACCAAGGGCAGCAACAGCAGGAGCATCCGACCCTTCAGAAATCTTCAGAACTACCAAAGGGAGGGATGGGAAAGATATTGGGCCGTATACTGAAGCCAACGAGAAACGTCCCGGATGCAGGAACCTCTCCATCTTGTGCTTGTCTGAGCTGAAATTGTCGGTTGAAAATACCGGCCTGGAAATTGCCCCCCAACCATTATTATTAAAGATTGCTAAAACCAGAAAAGCTATTGCAGTAGATGAAACAGGAAAAAATTTTGCTAACCTTGCAATGAATTGTCGGAAACCAACATGGAACATAAGCTCTTCTTTTGTTTTAATAGGAGCTTCGTATCCATCATACTTCTTTACGCTGCAGAGCATAGTTCAAGGCGATGAGAAGCTAGCTGAGCACACAAGGTCACAAGAAAAAAAAATCTAAACCATAAGATGGTGATTACCTAAAATTCAGAACCGAAATCTTGGATTCATGCTGTAAAAGCCCAAATGCTATAATGGGTTTCATGTTCACAATGGAGGATAGTTTAGAAGCGGCACCAAGAGGCACTTCCTTGATATGTAGCCGTACATATGACCCAGTTGGTACACAATCATCTCTGCTT
The DNA here is from genome assembly GCA_900406395.1 of Kernera saxatilis. Taxonomy (NCBI): domain Eukaryota; kingdom Viridiplantae; phylum Streptophyta; class Magnoliopsida; order Brassicales; family Brassicaceae; genus Kernera; species Kernera saxatilis. The sequence goes on along the minus strand of OVAY01000255.1, from coordinate 11,008 downwards.
TCTTCTTCCATCTTCAGGGCTTGCTTGAACACAAGCTTTTGAGTCCTGGCGACTTTATCAAAAGCAAAAATTCTGGCATAGTCCTGAGGCAGCGACTCCTACATTTGTCAACAAATTATAAAAATTAGCAACACTTTACAGTGAAAAGAATATAACAAATTTCGCATCAAAATAAGTGTTACTACATTTGGATCCCACGAGGAGGTTCTGAAGGATTTAAGACCCCTGTACTTTGCAAAACGTCTTCTTGCTGGAACATCAATGGGAGTCTCTACTTCATCTGGAAATTCTGAAGAAAAAGCATAGTAAAACAATTTCAATTCACTTGATGTAATCTAAATGAGTACATACAAAGACTCACACAGGAAATAACTCCACTAAAAGAAAAAAAACACCAACCCTCATCCTCAGCATGTGCCTCTTTGATTTTCTTGATTTCATCCTCGTATTGTTCCCTTGTCAAGTTTTCATCATCCTGAACAATGAGTAGATTGGCTTATAATCTTATCAAGATACTCAACCATAATAAAATTGCAGTGAAGCTACAATACTGTTTCGCAAGTCACAAAAGTATCTGGAGAAAATGCTTACCATCATCTCGGAGTCATTATGAGTTTCATTATCCAAATCCCGCAAGTTCAATGTCTCTGCATCATCCTCGAATTCTTGGTCTTGATTGGAAAAATGATCCTCTCCTCTATCCAAGACCATACCATCATCATCGGAATCTCCATTATCAGAATCCTCTTCATCTGTTTCATCAACAATCCAAGCAGCCTGCAAATCAAATCATAAACATTTAAAAATAAGAGGGCCACCGAATTATGACATATATTGTGGAGGACAATTGCATTGGAGACAAGAAGAGTTAAAATGAAGCTAAAAACATCAGTTCAAAAATCATCCAGGAACCTGATATTCTGAAGTCCCTCGTGGCAAAGTCTTCTTCTTTGGCTTTCCCTGTTTCTGATTTCTGCCAGCTTCAGCTTCAGCATCAGCCATCTCTTCCTCAGTTGGCCATGTCTACACAATTGGAGCATCACACAACAAGTGACTTCCCAGGGAAAATAACAACACAAGCCAACTGGCCCCTTCTGTTAAAGAACTAATAAGACTTACCTGTTCCCCTGCTAAAGGATCTGGAGTGTTTTCAACTACTAAAGGCTCTTGTTTTAAGGGATCAGGAAGCAGAGACCTCAATACCTGGTAGATTCAAACAAAGGTAAAAAAGAATGAGGTGATGAAGTGACAAAGAAAAGAAAGCCGTGAAATAACATCATAAAAGCACAATAACATCTTATTTCTTAAGGAAAAAAAATTAAGAAATAACTAAAGAGTTTCAAAAGGGGTATCTCATAAATTCAATCATAATACAATATCATGACAGAAAATTTCAACAACCATATAAGCCTGTTTGTCCGTCACCTTTATTTGAAGTATTCTGTTCTAGCATACACCTCAATGTATCTTTTATGGTAAAAGGCTAAAAGTTTATCGATTAATTAAAGAAAATATCATATACCTCTTCATCATGTAATTCATCCAATTCCATGGAATTCTGTTTTTTCCTTTCATTCAATGGAAATGGGTCCTTCAGGACTTCAATTTTTGAGAACTGAAAATCACCGACGCCAGAAACATGCACCTGATTTAAAGAAAAACAATTTTACAGGATCAGAAATGGGTATACCACAAGGCATGACAAAGAAAGCAGAATGGCTTGATTACCAGCTGATTTATAGATAGTTTGCGAGCACGCAAGTAACCAGAGAGAAGTAGAGTGCATTTTCCTGAGATTTCATCATCCACCAGCATCCCAACCTAAATGCACCAAACAAAATTATGGAGATATTTTACTTTTTACGAAACCCTTTGTTTTCTCAAAGTCGAAATAGATATTACAAATAAAAGCAGAAAAACAAGCACCTTCTGAGCCACAATATATGGTCGTTGACTTCGCCAATGAGGTACAGTAAGCCTTTGTGCCTTGAATAACCACATAAACTGCAAACACACCCAGAAGTATGGATTTGCATCATCTAAACATAGCTCTAGGCTAACTAGAGACACTAAATCTATTGAAGACCACTTAGTAAAATAATATAAGAAATTCTGTGTCACGAAAATTTACCTTATGCAACTCGTCTCTGGTATCTGCTGGATAAAACTTACAATCCTCAGGAAATTCAGAAGCAAGTTGAGAGGCACACATCTTTTTCAGCTCATTTTTCTTTTTCAACTCACTGGGTAAATCCTGAAATCAAGTAAAAGCAAGAAGCACAACTTCAAGCCAAACTTGAGAGATCAGAGACCTGTTGGCTATCAATATAGAGCAGCAAGAACTTACACGGATCAACACAGTGGTACTTGGTAGACCAATTGATCTAAGTACAGAAAGACACTGACTTCCGAATGAATCTATGAAGTTAGAGACATTCTCTTCCCATGGAGAGTTTGCAGATGCAACAAAAGCCATCAAATCAGCAACCTATTAACCATAAGAAATAACTCTGTTACCACCTATGACAAACTCTGCTCACTGAAAGAACAAAGAAAAGCAAGGCAATAATTCTCATGCCTTGGCCATTTCCATGCATGTCAGAAGATCCCCATGAGGCGCCTTTAACACCTGTGACATATTCAGAGCAGGATTCAACTTAAGTAGCAATGTACATATATACAAAAACCAATCTAATTTCCACACAAATATTGTAAGGGAATACACATACGGTTGCTCTCAGCTTATACTCAGAAGATGCAACTGTTGAAGAAGAAGTGACTCCAGAACCATCAGGAGATAATAGCTTTATAATATCTTCACCAAGTGAATCCAGCTCCACGGAAGCAGAGAGAGGAAACAAGACCTATCATCATAAAAGGAATTTAAATTGCAATCAACCAAACCCAGAAATTTCTGGGGGCTAATTTCCTATAAAGAAGTAAAAACTCACGATGACACGAGGAGCACTGGTTAATCCTCCTGAAGCTCTCTTCTCCTTCAAAACCGCTGCTCTTTTCTGCTCTCGGTGCTAAATTCAGGAACATAATCAAAACAAAAAAGAAGGAGAAATTCAATATCTTGCAAAGTCGCAGATTAATGAAAAAAAACTGCACAAGGAGAATCACCATCTTGCCACGCTGAAGACGAGCAGCTTTAGCACCTTTAACATAGTTACTCTCCGATTTCCCAATCCGGCTGCTATCTGATTCAAATTTCGTGTGAATTTCGGGAGATTTTCAGTATCTGAAGATTGAAAGAGACGAAGAGTTACCTTGGAGGGAGGTTCTGTGGAGATTGCGAGAAGATTTAGAGGAAAATCTAGTCTTGTGAGCTTTATTAACTTGAACTCGAGAGCGTCCCATGGCTTCTTCCTCTACAGAGAGTTTGCTGAATTTGGTGGTGACTGCACGAAAGAGAAGGAGTGTTCTGTTTTTAAACCCTAATCTATAATTTTTAGTTTTTCTTTTCTTCCTAAGGGTTTTGCCAAAATAAAAACGGGACCAATTTGCTCATATACCTCTCTATATCCAAAATTAAACCCAAATATGTATCTTTTTATATATATATTTTTCCATTTTCTTTTAATAAATACCTTTTGTATTCAAAATTTATGATATACTACCAACTCAATAAAATTTGATCTTGGTAACCCATCCAAAACATGACATATTCTCCAAATTCAAAATCCGAACCGATATATTATCTAACCTATTTTTTGGTTTTTTCCCAAAATTACCAAATTCTCAATTGGTCCGCTCGTTGTTGCTCTTGTTCCTTGTGGGCATAGATATTTGGGTAACCGTTCGGTTTCAGATCGATTTTTTCGGGCTTATTTTAGTGCTAGGGTTCTAAGATCCCTTCAGATATTCTAAATTTTTTTATACGGGTTCAGTTATGTTCCATGCGGGTTTGGATCGGGTTCGGATACCTAAACTATCGGAAGAAAAAACTAAAAAATTGGTTAAACTTGAATAAAATTTGGTTAAATTTTGACAAACACAACTAATAATTTTTAGATATTTTAGTTATTTTGGGTATTTTAGTTATTTATGTCTAAAAATAACTGATATATTTGAGTTTATAATTGTAATTTTAGATAATTTAGTTATATCAAATCTGAATATATAATTAATATTTTTGGATATATAATTGTATTTTAGGTATTTTCGATACCCATTCGATTTTCGGTTCGGTTCGGGTTCAGATTCGGATTCAGTTCTTTTGAATGTATGAGTCTACGATCCGTTTGGGTATTTTGTCAATTTATGTTCGATTTGGTTTTTTCGGATCGTTTCTTCGATTTTCCGATTTCAGGTATTTTGTCCAGGCCTACTCCTTCATCCTCAGTCTCTCAATATATGACGTCGCTTCTTCCTAGTTTGCAAACACAGTCCATATATGTCAAGTCTCTCCTTTCTCTCTAATTTTTTCTTAGATTTTCTGACTTCAATTATGTTTTCTTCTCTCGTCTTCATAAACTCTAAACGTGAGTTGGGTCTTGATTTCGATTCAAATTTTTTGTTTGGTTGTTCTGATAAATGCATTGTAATGTGTAGAGTTCAATTTTGTTTTCTACTCTCGTATTCGATTGATGAAATTGTAAAAAACAAAAATAAAGGTGAAGGTCCATCTATCTCTTCCGTGGAATTTTTTTTTTTGGTTTTGAGCATGATTAGATCGATAAGCCTATGCATCTAACTAGTAAAAAAAATTCATATAGCCACTTTCTTGCCACGGAAAAGCCACAAAAAATGTCCATATAGCAACGAAAAAACGATAAGTCACGAGGCTATAGCCACGGAAATGCCACAGAAATTTTTTCGTGGCTATAGCCTCGTGATTTAGTTTTTTCGTGGCTATTTTGGTTTTTTTTCGTGGCTTTTTGTTGTTTCTCGTGTCTTTTTCGTGTCTTTTTCGTGGTTTTTCCGTGATTTTTCAAGAAAGTCTCGAAAAATTCTTGACTAATTCATGGCTATACGGAAATTTTTTACTAGTTTGCCTTTTCATCAATCATCACTACGGTACGAGTTTTTCATAAATGAGACGAACAAAGTCAAGTTTTTGGAAATTCAAAAGAAAATAAAAGGACTTTGAGTTATTAGGAGCTGATAAATTGGAGACTGATTTTTATGAGAATTTAATTTGTTTAGTTTTCAATATTTTTATTTATTTGTTAACTAATTAAAATTGACTGATTATTCTTTTGTTTTAACTTAATGTTATTAAGTGATTTGGAGTTAGATGAAAGAGTTCAGATTTTTTTTGTGGTATTTGTAGTAGACACGGCTAAGAGATCCATGAGGATGAAAGGAAAGATAGGTGATACAAAATTGTGCTAATAGACTCAGGGGCTACCAGCAATTTTATCTCCTCTGAAGCGGTGAAGGCTATCGGGTTACAAGTGACTGAGACCAAAGGGTTTGGAGTATCAGTGGGGAATGGTCAAGTGATTTCAAGGCAAGGAAAGTGCACAGGAGTAACTCTGTCGATCCAAGGGGTAGAGATCATAGGAGAATTTATGTTGTTTGAATTAGGCACAACTGATGTGGTTTTGGGGTATTCCTGGTTAGCGACACTAGGAGATACTCGAATCAACTGGGGTACTCACTCCTTAAGCTTCAAGGTGGGGGTAGAATGGGTGATGCTGGTAGGAGATCCGAATCTGATGAGAGCACAAATCTCTCTCAATTCAATGATGAAGGTTGTGAGGGAAAGAGTGTTAGTGTGTTTGTTGGAACTAACGACGTTGTTTGAAGGAGAATCAGTGAAACAGAAGGAAGAGGTACAGAGGGACATTTAAAAATTATTGAAGAAGTACTGAGATGTTTTCAGGATGCCCAAGGAACTTCCTCCGGTAAGAACCAGGGAATATGCCATCAACCTGCAACTGGGGACAGCTCCAATTAGTCTACGACCTAACAAGTACTCCTTCACTCAGAAGAATGAGATTGAGATCTTACTGCAGGAAATGCTCGAAGCAGAAGTGATTAGGCCGAGTATCAGTCCCTACTCCAGTCATGTGCTCTTGGTAAAAAAAAAAGATGGTGGATGGCGATTATGTGTGGACTATCGAGCCATCAACAAGGTTACCATACCGGATCGATATCCTATTCCTGTGATTGAAGAACTGTTGGATGAACTTCAGGGAGCTACCGTGTTTTCCAAGATCGATCTCAAATCTGGATACCATCATATTAGAGTAAAGAAGGAGGATAGATAAAAGACAGCCTTTAGAACACATGAAGGGCATTATGAGTTCCTAGTGATGCCATCCGGGTTAACCAATGCTCTTGCCACATTCCAATCAATGATGAACGAGCTGTTCAGATCCTATCTTCGGAGGTTCGTTCTAGTGTTTTTTGATGATATCTTGGTTTATAGCCCAAACATCAAATTGCATATGCAACAATTGGAGGTGATTTTGAAGGTCCTAAAACAGAACTGCTACTTTGCTAATGAAAAGAAGTGTGCTTTTGGTAAAGCTGAAGTGGCGTATCTAGGGCACGTCATAAATCGAGATGGAGTAGCAGCAGATCCCAAGAAGATAGAAGCTATCCAATCTTGGCCTAAGCCCAAGAATGAGATAGAATTGAGGGGCTTCCTGGGGTTGACTGGTTACTACAGGAGATTTGTACAAGATTATGGGAGAAAGGCAAGACCTCTCACCAATCTCTTGAAGAAAGACGAGTTTAAGTGGGATAATGAAGCGGCAGGTTCATTTCACAAGATGCCATGATGCGATTACCTGTTCTAACGCTACCTGACTTCAGTAAGTCATTCACAATTGAAACGGATGCTTCAGGGACATGCATTGGGCTGTTTTATCTCAAGCAAACAGACCAATAGCCTATATCAGTCAAGCATTTTCGGAGAAAGGAAGGGTTAAGTCTATTTATGAGAGGGAGCTGCTAGCTATAGTGTTTGCCATCACCAAGTGGAGACACTACATGATTGGAAACCAAGTCATCATCAGAACCGATCAAAGGAGTCTCAAGTATTTGCTGGATCAGAAATCAGTTCCCACTGAGCAGCAGAGATGGGCTTCTAAGTTACTTGGGTTGAATTACACCATCGAGTACAAACCGGGTACTGAAAATAGAGTTGCATATGCTCTTTCTCGAAGGCCACACGATGAGGAGTACTACGAATTGAGACTCACTGCCCCAATCTCCCTTGAAATCGAGCACTGAAAAGAGAGACCGATGTTGATTCAGAATTGCAAGGACTGATCAAGGATATCACAAGCTGGCGGTCGCACTTTCTTGTGCCTCAAAAGATGATCGATGGTGGGGATCTAACACGCTGGCGGTCGCTCTTTCGTGTGGGATCTAATGAATGGAGATGTTGATGGAACGAAGTACACCACATATATGTGATTGGTCTCTGATACAGTACACAGCTCAAGCCTTGAGTGAATCACACACACAAGGAGAAGAAATACGGCTCTTTATTGATATTGGGCAAAAAGTTATCTTACAACGCTGCAGGGGAGCCTTATTAATATGCTCGTCAGCTAGGACCCAATTAGGTCTAAAGTAAAACGTAAAAACAAAAGACACAAAATGCAAAACTAACAAAAGCGTCCTAGATACAAAAGGAAAAAACAACTTAAACTAGAAATGGAAATAATGGCCGAAAATGTAGAAAACTCTTATGCAGCTAGAGTCTTCGAGTTCCTTTGGTGTAGGACTTATCCAGGGGTGTTGGAGGGGCCTGATGAACCTGTATGAATGATATATATTGAAAATACCTTGGCATTAGGCTCAGATGGACGCCATGAAGCGTGTCGGGTCTTTAGTGATTCCAGCTCGTCTTGTGCTTGTCCCGAGCTGTCTAAGTCTTGTTGTTCCTCATGTTCCTCCTCAGAAAGCTCTTCCACTTGATGTCCTTCCATGTCCTTGCACTCGTTCTCTTGAGATCCCATTTCTATGCTTCTCTCGGCTAGGTGCTTCACTTGTAGGGTCTCTTGAAGATCCAAAGTGTTTGTACCTGCATTGATGCTATCTAAGGTGGAATGACTTGAGTAAGAACATAACTTACCTTGCTCTCGATGGTCAGAAGCTTGGTCAAGCCTAAGGTTGCTGAATTCTTCGATAAGTTCTTCACTCGGGTCAAGAATGGTGCCCTCGGATTTCTTTGAAATGGCTCGTGTTTTTCCACTTCTGCTTCGACCGATCTCTTCTAAAGGTCTAGTAGTTGAGGGTGGTATCATGATGGCTAGTTCTGATGTTTCTAAGTCATGCATGATGTCTTCAACAGCCAAGTTGAACTGTTCGTTGAGTTGTTTGGCCTTTGAGCGCGTCATTGGTCCTTCTCTGACCTCAGGTACGGGGTTAGGTTCTGGTTCTATGCCGATGTTCTCATCATTCCCTCCCTCTTCAGAAGGTTTTGACCTCAAAACTGAATCACCTGCCTCAAATGGAGATAGATCATCAACATTAAAGCTATGTGAGATGTTAAACTCACCTGGTAGTTCTAGGCGATATGCGTTGTCATTGATCTTCTCAAGTATCCTGAATGGCCCGTCTCCTCTTGGTGCAAGCTTGGAGCTCCTCTTGTGTGGGAATCTCTCTTGCCTCATGTGCAACTACACCCATTCTCCTGGTTCGAACAACATCTCTTTGCGTCCCTTATCAGCCTGCTTCTTGTATCTGGCGGTTTTCTTCTCAATGTTCTCCCAAACTGTTTGGTGAAGCTTTTTCACGAACTCTCCTTTCTTAAGACCTGCCATATCTATTTTGTCCACTTGGGGGAATCGGGGTTAAATCCATTGGTGTTAATGGATTGATTCCATACACAACTTCAAAAGGAGATTTCTTAGTAGCCGAGTGAGTAGCTCGGTTATAGGCAAACTCAATAAATGGTAAGCAATCTAACCAAGTTTTCAAGTTTCTACCAAGAGTGGCTCTAAGTAAAGTAGATAGTGTACGGTTTACCACTTCGGTTTGTCCATCCGTTTGAGGATGACAAGTTGTTGAGAACAGTAGTTTAGTCCCCAACTTCTTCCACAAGGTTTTCCAAAAGTGGCTGAGGAACTTGGTGTCTCGGTCCGAGACAATAGTCCTAGGCACTCCATGTAGGCGTCATTGGTCTTATCACATGGAATGAAGTGTGCCATCTTAGAGAACCGGTCCACCACTACAAAGATCGAATCTTTGTGTCTTATCTTGGGAAAACCTGTAACAAATTCCATAGAAACATCCACCCACGGAGCATTAGGAATAGGTAATGGTATATAAAGTCCATGAGGATGTAACCTGGATTTAGCCTTGTGGCATGTGACACAACGTGAACAGAATCTCTCCACGTCTCTTCTTAGGTGAGGCCAAAAGAAATGGTCTTTCATCACAGCCAAGGTCTTGTCTACACCAAAATGACCCATGAGGCCTCCTCCGTGTGCTTCTTGTAGAAGTAACTCCCTTAATGACCCTTGAGGAATACACAACCTCTTATCTCTGAACAAGAACCCATCTTGGAGATAGAACGCGCTATAAGCTCCTTTGCCGTGCTCTTTGTAGGCCTGCTCAAACTCTGGATCATGTTGATATTGTTCTTTAATGAGCTCGAAGCCTAAGACATTTGCCTCCATGGTGGAGATTAAGGCATGTCTCCTGGATAAGTCGTCAGCTACAACATTCTCTTTCTCCTTCTTGTACTTGATCACGTATGGAAAGGTCTCAATGAACTCCAACCACTTAGCATGTCGTCTCTTGAGTGAAGTCTGCCCTCTCAAATGCTTAAGAGTCTCATGATCGGTGTGAATGATGAACTCCTTGGACAACAAATAATGCTGCCAAGTCTCCAAAGCTCGAACCATAGCATACAACTCCTTGTCGTACGTGGGGTAGTTGAGCGGGTCTCTTCCTCTGATGTAGTACCGCTCCAATCCCTAGACCAGAAGCGTCACACTCCACTTCAAACATCACGTCAAAGTCAGGAAGTGCAAGAACCGGGGCTTGTGTGAGGCGATATTTGAGCTTGTTGAAAGCTTCTTCTTGGGCGGCTCCCCATGAGAAAGGTACATTCTTTTTGATCACGGCAGTGAGGGGAGCAGTTATGGTACTGAAATCTCGAACAAACCTCTTATAGAAGCTTGCTAATCCATGAAAACTCCGAACATGACCGATTGATGTTGGTGTAGACCAATCTTTAATAGCTTTGATCTTCTCTTCATCAACTTGTAGTCCCTGTTCACTCACTACAAAGCCTAAGAAAACAAGTTTGTTAGTACAGAAGACGCACTTCTTTAGGTTGGCATAAAGGCCTTCCTTACGAAGTGTTAAAATCACTTGCTCTAAGTGATGGACATGATCCGACAAACTCCTACTATAAATGAGGATGTCATCAAAGTATACCACTACAAATTTACTTATGAAAGCTCGAAGAACCTGGTTCATAAGTCGCATGAATGTGCTTGGGGCATTGGTAAGTCCGAATGGCATGACTAGCCATTCATATAGACCTTGCTTGGTCTTGAAGGCGGTTTTCCATTCATCTCCTTCACGCATTCTGACTTGGTGATAACCACTCTTCAAATCGATCTTCAAAAAGATTGTGGCTCCACTTAGCTCATCTAGCATGTCATCTAGGCGTGGTATAGGATGCCTGTACTTGATGGTGATGTTGTTGATGGCTCGACAATCTACACACATCCTCCAAGTGCCGTCCTTCTTTGGCACTAATGAAAGGAACACTTACTTGCTCATTGACTTTGAGCTCGGTGGAATCATCAAGCCATTGAAGTTTATAGGGCTTCGGATGCTTGATCCTTTCTAGCCCTAGCTTTTCCACCATAAACTTGCTAGCCACGTTAGTACATGAACCTCCATCAATCACAAGATTACATACCTTGTCCTTGATTGTGCATCGGGTATGGAATAGGTTCTCTCTTTGTAGCTTCTCTTCAGGTCTCACCAATACGCTGAGCATTCTCAATCTCATGCTCTTGGTCATCACGCTCTTCATCCTCTTCGTCTTGAGACTCATAGTCTCCACTCGGTGTCATGA